>JACWBX010003123.1:0-12733 GCA_014622435.1 Polypedilum pembai
AGTTGAAATTTAGTTGAAAAATTCAAGTAAAAATCGATTAACGCAAATAACTTCAACTAAATTTTAGTTGACCAACGAAAAATCAACCAAAATTTAGTTGACTAAAAATAAAATATTAGTCAACTAAATTTTAGTTGATTTTTGGTTGAAATATTTAATCGAATAAAATTTAGTTGCAACTTTAGTTAATCGCAAACAATTTCGGACTCTGATATTTCTTTTACCTCGTTTTGAATTCATTTCAATTCTTATCACATCAAATCTTATTATTGATGCTGGTTGATTTTAATTGAGATTAGACATTGATACTTTCGCTTTAAAACATTTGCAAAAGCATTAATATTTTGAAGAAAAATGTTATAATTTCCTGTAAAATATTTGACTAACTGTTTGATTTGCTCTTCCTTTTTTCACTGACTTGTTAATGATTCAAAATATTTGGTAACATTTTTTAATAACCATAATCTTTAAATATTTACATCATGAATCATTTAAACTTCAAAATTTAACAGAAGTAAAAACTAATTGACACAATTCAATGTCACAATTAGTGGAAACAATCAAACTAAGCGAATATCAGTTACACGCAAAATAATTAGAGTGCCAAGGTGTCATAATTATTAGGAAAATAAAATTTTGATTTACTGTAAAAAATCGAATTTTAACCCACTTAACATCACTTATTATTCTTTTCATGACACATTTTCTAATGTTAATTTGATGTGCAAATAATTGCGACATTATTAAAGATTTGAATTTGAATTGTTTTTCGTTCTCAAAAATACGATGTTTTGTTCTTTGAAACATTAATAAGCAAACACAATTAATTTGATGTGCAACGAACCACAAAAAATGCTAATATTGTTAGTCGTGTGTATTATTCCTTTTATTTTAATCTTCAAAGTGACTTAGATTAATTATGAGTAAATGACTTGATCTGATATCAAAATTTTTTTAATTTTTCATACTGTTTTAAAAATCTTTTACTTTTTATATTTTATCTAAAATTGGAAAAGCTGAAAGACGTTGTAAAAAAAATTTTGAATGAAAAGTTTTTGAATTGTATAAGTTTAAGGCGATTTCAAATTTATTCCCATAAAACATAATTTAAAAGAACAAAAAAGTGTAAGATTTCTAATTTTATTTGTTCTACCTATGCTCATGCTTGTAATTTTAAAATTAATGTAAGTCAACAACCATTTCTCAGACTACATACTAAAAAATCTTTGTATCTTAAAATCACAGCTTAGCGCGTCCCTCTTTAATTAAATTATATTGTTCATTTGACATTTTCTTATAAGATCCATCAGTCTGAAGTAAGAAAATTGAATCACTAATTTTTGTAATGTCAAAGCCTTCAAGCTGCAGATCTCGTTTCTTCAGCTTAAATGTTCCTGTCATTGGTAGCTGCGATAGAATTCTAATGAAAACTGGCCTAGCATAAGCTGGAAGATTTTCCTTGATGCCTACTGCAAGTTTTTCCATATTTAATTGATTTTGTGGATCAACAATAGCTGCCATTCCAGCTTTTCCTTCAGTATTTGGAATCTGTTAAGAATGAAATATTGTAAACTAACTCAAAAATTATAAAATAACATGATTTACCTCAACTCCATACACTACACAATCAGTTAAACCAGCGACACGCATGATGATTCCTTCAACTTCTGAAGTCGCTACATTTTCTCCTCTCCATCTGAAAATTAACAAAAATAAATTTATTATGAAACTGAATCAATTGTTTGAAACCCACCTGTATGTATCACCAGTTCTATCTTTAAAGTAGTAATAACCATAAATGTCCATAACAAGAATATCAGATGAATTAAAATACATATCACCCTTTCTGAAAACATCTCTTAAAATTTTCTTTTCTGATGCCTTCTTATCCGCATAACCAGCAAAAGAACGAGCTGCATGTTTTTGATTTATTTTTCCAATAAAGACTCCCGCCTCACCATAATCACATCGAATACAAAAACCATTTTCGTTTCTTATTGGTTCGCCTGTTTCTTCGTCACATTTAATTAAGTTTACTGGATAAAGAAAAGTTGCGACTTGTGGTACAAAACCAACTGCACCAACTTGATTGTCGAAATTGGCAAGATTCGTATTTGACTCAGTTGCACCATAAACTTCTCCAATTTGACGTATGTTGAATCTTTTCACAAAACTAGTCCAAATTTGAGGTCGTAAGCCATTACCAAACATGAATCTTACATTGTGCTTTTTATCTTCAGGTTTTTCAGGTGCCATTAGCAAAAATCTACAAATTTCTCCGATGTATTGGGCAACTGAACAATTATATTTGATGCAATCAGACCAAAAGTTTGTAGCTGAAAACTTCTTTCTCAATGCCATTGTTACAGAAAAGAGAACGACTGATCCAACACCTAACATACCGCCAGCTATTTTAATGAAATTTTATTTAGTTGATTAGATGAAATAGAAATTAAGTTACACTTGCCTGTATGATAAAGTGGAAGGGCGTTATAAATTATGTCAGTGTCACTCATACCGTTCATTCTAAATATGCCAGACACCATAAACATGAAACGTAAATTTGTTATGACTGCTGCTTTAGGCATTCCTAAAATTTACTCACACATAAGTAAAAAGATGATTGTTGATAATAAGTTATTATTATACCTGTAGTTCCACTTGTGTAGATATAAAAAAGTTTATCTTTTGGCAAAATATCGCTGATATCAAATGTATCTGATGAAACATTCTCCAATTCGTGATGTAAATTTACACTATTGCTATTAATCAATTCAACCTTTTCATTTTGATTGTTATAGACATAAATTTTCATTTTACTAATTTCTTCATCGTGAATGATTTCTTTAATGGCATCAAGCAACTCTGTGCTTACAATGATTGCTTTTGATGATGCGACACAAATGGAATGAATGAGCGCTTCTTTGCGTAAATTATAATTGATCAATGCCGTTACGACACCAATTTTTGATAAGCCAAGCCACATTGATGCATATTCTAATCTCGTCTCCATCACCAGTGCAATAGTGTCTTCTTTCTTATATCCACTCTGCTTAAAATATCTTCCAATTTTGTTACTAAAATATTCCATCTAAAAAGAATTAAAATAAAATTAAAGAGTGATAAAAATTTTGATAAATTTTAATCTTTTACCTCCTGGAAAGACATTTTTTTATCTTCCATTATAAATGCCGGTTTATTTTGGTTTTTCTTGACATTTTGACGAAAAACAGTTGCGACCGATGCATTATTATTCTCCCATTTCTTTAACATCGCAAGCATTAGCAAATACCGTTTTCCCGCACTGTAAAAAAAGGCGTTTAAACTTTAAAGTTCAATCGTGTGAACCAAGAATATTTATATTATCATATTGTGTGCATTAATTAATGTAAATCGAAAAAATTCTGATCATCATTTTATATTGAGCTCATTTTATAAATTTCTTTACTCAAAAATTTAGTTCATGTTAACTTGATCTAATTACTTTTTAAAATCATTATCTATATAATGTCTTGGATAGATAGTAGTTACATGCAAATAACAATCTTTATATGTGAAACCTACTTCTGATTTAGTAAATGTTAACTGATCACATATTCGTTGTTATCACATGATGAAAAAATTTCTCATTAAATATTAAAACAAACCACTGCAAATGAAAGTTTCTCTATTATTTTTATTATTAGTAATTATAAGATGAACTTTGAATATTTACTGAGTGATTTGTAATGTTGTTTTAGTTTCATTGATGCGTCATGATATGAACGCTTCGATAAATTTTTATTACTGCCACTTATGTGCACGCTTCACACTTTCTTTCTTATAAGAGTGATTTATATATTTGTGCTTGATATTGAGCTTCTTAATCATCATTAAAAGAACTTTTACGATAACCATTTGTTTTTGTTTAATGATTTAATGCACGAATCAATTTCTAAGTGAATTTAAACATGTGATACAATGATAGTCCCCATTTAAATTGTGCATTTTTCAATTGCATGGCAGTTTAAATCTCACAATTGTTTTAACTTTTATTCACTACTGTTTGTCACATGATACACTTATACATAAAATCTATTAATAGCAATGATCATAATTTTCTCGATTTCCTTGGATTTAAGAATCATGCAGCAGCGAATTATCAATATGTTTATTAATTTAAAATGACTCACATTAAATCGCGACGAAATTTAACGACAAAAGCGTAAATGATAGAAGGACGTTGACCTGTGATGAGAAACCATATCAGCACTGAAAGTGCTGCTTGCGGAAGAAGATGTTTCCCAATTAAATGAGATGTGACAGTACCAAAAGCGACTATGCCGGTAAGCGTTGCAATTTTTTCAGATATTGTTAGTTTAGTTTTTAATTTCATTTCAGTCATTGTTCTATTAATTACTATTCTATTTATATTATTGATTAATTATCTGCAATGAAAAAAAAAATATTTATTCATTATAATTCAATTACCTCAAACTTTATCAAACAAAATATGTAGATTGTTTTGGCTATTGACAAGAAATATGTTGTGGTTATCAGTAGTTCATAAACTCTTTCACTTTTTAATTGCTTCAATTTGAGCTTTACTAATTTTGTTTATTTCACTGGGTCAAATGTTGTGTGTTTTTACAAACTTAAAAACACAATGGGAAGAAGCAGTAACACAGACAAACGCAAGCGATCATTATTTCAAAGTCCAATTATATGTGTAAGAAAAATTGAAGTGATTTTTTTTTAGTTTTGAAATTTTTTCTGCAAGTCGCATGAAGCTGCTATGTTGCTAATTATCTTTATAGAGAGAAATCGACACTAAATTCTATTTTGCGTGTTTTCAATTCGGTCACAAGTTATATTCATATTTCACTATCACTGTTCTCTCTCTTATCACTGATGATTCGAAAATAATGTTTTTGATAGAAATTTATGGTATATCCATAAATAAGGTAGACATTATTAATTAATTCATAAAAGATTTTATAACACGCGATAATCATAAATAAACAAAATTATTACATGTGTTAAATAGTTGATTACTAGCTCCGAAATATTTATAAGCGTGCGATAGAATTTAAACTTATCGCAATGAAGTAAGACTACTGAATGTGAGAGGTACAAAAAATGAAAAAAAAAATGTAATTGAGAGTCGACACATAAATGGAGAGTATGAGAGGGTTTTTTCATCGCTTGATATTCTCACACAATTTTTTGTAGGAAAATAATCATGAATGGACGCGTAAATTCAATTTTTCATATTCATATATTTTATTGTGCAATCCCTAGAGCAATTTTAAATCTTTTACAATTGCATCTATTTTTTCATCAAAATCTGGTCCGATGCCTAAACAAGTTACAGTATTTGAAACAATTTGTGTACGACCGGCATCTCGAATTAGGGCAGTTACAAGATCTGAATCAATTGCTTTCTGCCGTAAAGTTTCAATTTCTTCTTCCGTGTCGACTTTTAAAATAATTTTAGGTTGGCCGAGATTGAACCATTTCATAGCAACTGACTCCCTCGTATCTAGGGCTTTTTTAAAGCAAGAGACAGCTGCATGCGCGGCTTGGGATGCGGTTTTACCTTTTATGTGTTCATATTAGCCAAATTAGGTGATATTCAAAGAGATCTACACTCACCTTTGGTCAATTTCAAATCTGCTCTTATGACTACGACTAATTTAAGTGATTTGCTAAAGAAGAGCATTACTATTTGACTATTTCGTGCTATATTTTTGCCTCTGCTTCTCAGTATACTCTTGCATACAATCTTTAAAATCTTTCACAATATTTTGACACTGTCTCCAATCTTGTGTTTCTGCAATACACTCCTGGAATGAAAGAAACAGATTTTCATGTTAATTTTTCAAGTAACATGCCGAATTTAAAATTTTAACCTGAACTTTATAATGTTTTTCAAGACAGCCGGTTTTCTGAAGCATTAATGTTACTGGATCGTCATCAGCATCAGTTTGCTTTATATAAGTTGCACTCATTACTTATTTCACTGTCAATTTAAGAAAATCCTTAAACTTGTTTTTATACGGTTAGGTAAATATACTTACTCAATTTTCTCGCTTTTTTCAACTTTAATTCCTTTGCTATTTGATCCAACTGATTCAACAAGGTCCTAATTAAAAATTATACTAAATTTTTGAATTCTAATTAAGTAATTATCTAAGAAAATTATTGTTTTCAGTTTTGTTTTGCAATTAAAGTTGAAGAAAAATTATTTTTCGAAAATGTACCGCGGTTGTATGGTTCAGTTTTTTTGAATTTTAAAAATACGTTACATCTGATGAAAGCGTCAAGAAAGTATAGCCCAAAGCAATAAAAAAGTAATTAAGAATCTAGTGAATAATGCATTGTTCAAACTTGTAACAAAATACAGATAATCTTTTGTGATGATTACATCAAAAAGCTCTTACTCGTGCTAGTCACAAATGTCAATAATGCTCGCAAGCATTCGTTATCAGTTTTATCAAAAAGAGATGAGTATACATACCTAAAGGAAATCTCCAGAGAAATAAAACTGACAACAGAACAACTAGACACACTTTCTTTGATGAGTTTGAAGCTTCTAGAAAATAGAAGTGTTGACTTTAATAATTTTATAAGTCTAAAGCTTTAATAATAACTTGATCCTTTAAAAAATTGTTTATTTTAATATAAAACTTTATATTCTTTAAACATAAGTAGTTTCGCGAGCACAAATCACATAATTCTAATCGCTTAATGGATGAGTGGTCAAGCAAAAAAATAAATGAACATGCAAGCTAGAAAATTTCATTATGCGAAACTTTAATAATTAATAAGGGCTTTTACGATTTCCCTCAAGTCATTAATATTGCTGTTGTTGTAGTTATCGCATCAGTAGATAGTTGATTATTAATGCTAGTGTTGCTCATGTAAAGTGCAATATAACGCTTTGACTCTAACATATGCTGTTGCTCGTACTTCTGCTCATATTAGCACATAATATGTTTATCGATGAAGCGGAAAAATAA
Source organism: Polypedilum pembai (assembly GCA_014622435.1). Taxonomy (NCBI): domain Eukaryota; kingdom Metazoa; phylum Arthropoda; class Insecta; order Diptera; family Chironomidae; genus Polypedilum; species Polypedilum pembai. Next base: position 7,002 of record JACWBX010003123.1, read on the forward strand.
TTTTTCATCTCTCTTCTGTGTGTGTTTTTAAAATAAACAACTAAGTGAAGAATGTTTACGTCAAATTTTTCCCCGGATACTCACTCGCACATACAGCAATGCAGCAGCAAAAACCGAGAAAGAGAAAAGGGAATGAAGGAAATAAGTTACTACGTGATGTATCGTTTATTTTTGTAGAAGAATGGAGAAAGAGGAAAAAAGAAAAGAAAAACTTCAAAACTTTCTACAATGTTATGCGTACACAATGTTATGATGATCTTTACTTCCTTGCTTTAAGGGAAACAAAATTTTTCTTCTTATTCGTGCACTCTAAACATTTAAAAGTTTAGTTGCTTTTCTTTTATCATGTATGATTCAAGCTTCAGCAAGAAATATGTGCAATTGTAAAAATATTTAATCTTTTCTCTCATTTTTAGTGGTGTTGTTTATATTTTTTTTCCTCTCTATCATGTGTGCTTCAGGATGTTAAAAAATTAATATTTCATACGTGAAAACATTTTATGAATAATAATAATTCACTCTCTGCTTTTCATCATCATAAGATTATTAAGTGTATTATTTAATTTTTCATTATCATCTCTACCACATTTTGTATTCTCTAATTTTAATAGAATAACAATGTAAAGGAAGCTTATTGAAGGATTTAGAAGAGTTGCAATATGTGCTCATGCTTTTACGGGTTTAGAATTAACCTAGCGAAAAGATACAAAATTTTAACTTTTGTTTTTGTGCAGTTTCAAAGTTATATTTTTCACAGATCTGTCACATCATGATTATAATTGAAATGAATTCAAATTTGCATAATGTGCATTTCTATTTATTTTTCTTCTGATGAATGACGAATGAGTTCGTTATGTTAATGTATGAGGTGAAAAGTTCTTTTCATTATGCATTTTATGAGACTTCTGTTTTAAATGTTCATTCAAAACCCTTTGATAAATATATAACACACGTGTGTTCAATCGAAATGTAGGTCAAACATTTGTTTCTTTACACTTTATGCGGTTTTTGAGAGCAAATTAATTCCATTGAGAATTTTTTTACTCACTTTATGGACGAAAGGTTTTAAAATCAACATACAAATTGTATTTATAGCTCAAGCTTGCATGTGCATTGAGAATAACTCACACACTTTTTTACTTAAACAGAACATTCTTTTTATGTTGTTACATTTTCATGCGAAAAGCTTTTACAATTTAATGGCAGCTTTTAAATAAATTATGAATCTCGTAACATTCCTAAGCGTCTTAAATCACTTGAAAAAAATTTTATTTTGATTTTGACAGATTTTTTTGAGTCGAAATAAAATGAATACGATGGCAACAGCAATGAGAAATGAAAAATTTTTCTCCTGAGTTTTGTGTTATTGAATTGGCTAAAATAATAAATTTTGTGTGAAAAAGTTTTTATTAATTCTATTAGAAAAGCAAGAATGAAAAAAATTTTTGATTGAATAAAATATGACAGAAATCTTCTTCATATTTAAATTTTCAAAAGTTCGTAAGAACTCGTCTTTGTCCTTTTTTCTCTAAAGGAAAATAAAAATTATTGAGATTTTACATTTTTCACATTTTATAGCGAAACTTTCATTCTTTTCTTTCCTTCAGTGCACACTGAAAAAACCAAATAGCTACATAAAGCATAGAAATGTCAGAAAATTGCTATAAATTCCCTTATAGATAAAAGAAACGTAATAGAAAGGAACTGAAGCAATTCGATAATACGACAAACTCAACAGCAAACATTTTCAAAGAGTGGAAAGTTTTTCAATTTTTTCTTGTTCCCTTACTTGCTTTCTTCATATATTTACGTAATTCTTTTATTTATTTTGTTATTGTACTATTAAGTGATGTGTAAAGAAGAATGGAAGACAGATATGGATGATGTGACTTTAAAAATAAATGTGTTATGTTAAAAGGTGGAACTGTCTATGTATCTAGAAATTACTTTAAGCAACAACTGCTTGAATTTATTTTAAAAGAAATTTAATTTTACTGTTTCATGAAATTATAAAAGTTCAAAAAAATTCATATCTTTATGAGAGAAATGAAGAATAGAAAAGAGGAAGGAAAAACGACACCGATACTCTATCATAAAGATTGAAAAGCATTGTGTACAGACATAACTTTCTTATCTTTTTCGTTTTCGTCTTCTTATACAAAAACAACAAAAACTGCCATAACGTTTATAACCGAGCGTAATAATTTTTATGAACCACCATGTCACGATTAATTTCTCGCACACTTTTCACGCCTGCTAGGCACATAGCTAAGTCAAATTCTCTTTTGAGAATTCTTATGACATCTTCAACTCCTTCTTGGCCGCCACATGCGAGTCCATATACAACCGGACGTCCTATGAAACACATTTTAGCACCTAATGCCAATGCTATGAATATATCTGTGGCTTCACGTATACCACCATCGAAAAATATTGGAATTTCATCTTTGATTTCAGCTGCTATTTCTACCAATGCTTCAATCGATGATGCGGTGTTGTCGATTTGACGTGCTCCGTGATTTGAAACCATAATACCTGCAACACCTAATTTGCATGCAAGACGAGCATCTTCTTTTGTCATGATGCCTTTTAGAATTACAGGCAGCTTTGAAAAGCTGTAAATCATTGGGAAAATTGGAAATTTGAGCTCATTTAAATATTGAAAATCTTACTTCATTAGCCATTTTACATCATCCCAACAAATGCTTTGATCAAACTGCCTTGCAACATATTCATTGATTCCCGAACCTAAAATATTAATTTTTTTGAACAAAAGAATTTCCTTAAAATTTCTTTTAATTACCTTCCATGCTTAAAACAATGTCCTTAAAATTAGCTAAGGTTAAATGCGCTGGCATAGAAAATTTGTTCTTCAAGTCTTTTCTTCTCAATCCAAAGAGTGGTGCATCGACTGTTAACACAAGTGCCCTGAAGCCAGCTGCTTCTGCACGTCTAACAAGATTTTCAGTGAGTTTTCTATCTCTATAGATGTATAACTGAAACCATTTAATTGCATCTGGTGCCGCAGCTGCTATATCTTCAATTGATGTTGTTGCAATAGTACTGAAAATAGCAATAACATTTTCTTTGGCAGCAGCTGTCAAAAGCAGCAGCCAAGTTTATTTAAATTACATCTCGAATGACTAATTCTTTTCAATCATCACACACTACCTCTTACAGTTGCCATTTCTCCTTCATTATGTGCCATTTTTTGCATTGCAGTAGGAGAAATTCCAATTGGAAATTTTATTTTTGTATTGAAAATATTCACTGATGTATCACGTTTTGAAACATCTCTTAGCACTCGCGGACGAATGCGAAAATTATTAAAATCTTCACGATTCCAGACTAGCGATTTTTCGTTTCCTGCACCACTTCGATAATAGTCTCTGGCATTTTCAGGTAAGAGTTCTAATGCACGCTGTTCATATTCATCGAGAGAAATGAGTTTACTCATTATTTTCACCAGATACTTGTTGCTCACTCAAAAAACTCCTATATACTGTGAGAGATTCAGTTTTTTCTATTCACAAATCATTCTTATCACCTTTTTTATTATTCTTCATTATCATTTATTGCTGTCTCGCTCTGACTTTTTAATTTTAGTTTAAAATTTTATTTTTACTGGCGCTTATGATAAGCTTCTTTATTTAAAATATTTAATTTTTACTATGCACTGATGTTCACTGTTTATGGTAAATGAGATTAAGTGAAAGAAGATTATGTGTATGTGAGAGAGTTTAAATTCTCTCATTTTTTAAATCATAATATTGACATTAAAATATACTACTTGAAAAGATAAGTTTTATGGACTTTTGATGACTTTTAATCATCGCTTTATCTAATAAAAAGTACAATTTAAAGTAGCTTGAAATGTCACATGCTATTGAAATTACAAAATTCATTTTTTACAGCTGTTCTAAAAAATAATTCATAAAATTGCAATAAGACACATTTCAAAGAATAATTGAAAGCAATAATTTAGAGCGCATATTGAATGGCAGGTGTTTACATTAATAATATAAAAAATAATTTTCACACTGAACTTAATCAAAATAAAGTCAAATATTTGATTCCATGCTTTATATATGCCATATTTATTTATTCTTATACAAATCTTCAATTTGTTGTTGTTCAATTTCCATTATTCATTTTTACCCGATATGGTTTCAGATTTGGTGGTGTTTTTATTTCAAATTAAACCCACATGTTATACTTTTTATGAATTGTGAAATTAAGTAAAGCTTTTGCTTTTGGTTGAAAGCATTTTAAATTTCTGATAGAAAAGTGAAGTGTTAAATACCTTTAATACTTATTAATCTTTAGTAAACGCAAACATACGACATCAGTAAAATTCAATTATCGCATGTAAATATCAAGTCATAACTTATAACAAGCACCACGAAAGAAATGAATAAATAAAATAAATCATTTAAAGCCATGAATATTTAACTTTCTGTTGCGGCAGTAAATAAGTATATGAATTTCCATAACTTCACCCTCATTCACTGAAAATTCATTTATGAAAAAAAAAATTCTTTTAAGTGTTAAAACATTGATTTTCTCTCTCATCGTCCTCGCTTTTGTTCATTAAAAAAGTTATGAGCTGAAATAAAAGTTCTGCAAGTGACGATTATAATGACAAAAGCCTCTCGAATCAAAATGGGTGGATGCTGTTAATGCTTTCGAGTGCTCTTTAATCCTTAAGCAAAAAAAGTCCACTCGCTTGTGATGAGAGTCTGCTCATGTGTATATAAATAAACTTGATTATTCGATTCCATTTTCATCTTTCTTTTCTCAGTGATTTATGATGTATTGTTCTTCGCACAGTGTGTGGTGTGCTTCATTTATCTCAATATTTTTATTCCCTCATATATCGTAAACACAAAGTTAGTCTCAAACGGCGCTTCTCTAATTTTTCTCTTCTCTTTTCTATATTATGTGTCAGAACATGAAATATCAAACGCAATAAAGTAAAATGTCTTGAGCATCGTCAATCATATTAAAATTGTAATTATTCTATGAAGAAATTTTTTATTAGTTTAGAAAATAATTAAATTTAGGTTCTTAGGAGTTTACAATTAATTTAAATTTTTTCTTGGTTATTGAACTTACATATTTATATAACAAAAGGAAGCTTTTGATTCTAATAGAATTTAAGATGTTTGAAAAAAGAAAACAAGAAGAAGGACAATATGTGATAATCAAAAAGGATTTCTTAGGGTGAAAATTGTAATTGAATTTATAAAATAACAATAGAATGAATGAAAATTTAATTTTCGAAGAAATTTTTACAGAAGGATTGTGTTTTGGTACAGATTTTGATACACGTCAAAGTATCTTAATCAAACATATATTTTTTTCCAAAGAAAGTGAATCAATTTTACACTGAGAAAAAAAAAGATCTCTTGAGACGCGAGCTGAATTACACAAGCATGTTACTTCATGTTTCACTTTTATCATCGTAATTTTATAACAATATGAAAACCGACATTATAAATATCTTGGGATATCATTGTCAACCGATACTTTTGGTGTGTCAATTGAACAGGACAATTTAGAATTCTACGACAAAACTCAATTTTAAATGGATTTTATAAATAAATAGAAATGCTCTATTTTGCTTTTATGGAATGAAACAGAAAAAAATTGATGAAAGTCACTTGCCCGGATCAGTTGACTTTAGCGCATTTTTGTCGAACAGATCAGTGACATTGCCGATTACAAAATAA
>JACWBX010003123.1:12753-33640 GCA_014622435.1 Polypedilum pembai
AATTTTATAACAATATGAAAACCGACATTATAAATATCTTGGGATATCATTGTCAACCGATACTTTTGGTGTGTCAATTGAACAGGACAATTTAGAATTCTACACGGAGAAAAAAACTTTTTAACTGGCATAAAGTTGGATCTAATAAAGCGACTTTATGTCAGAAAAAAATTAAAACTTTATTAGAGCTAAAAAAGTTTTATAAGACACAAAAAGTTTGTATGGAAAAGAATTTATGAGTGTCATAAAGTATACTTTTTATGCCTCATAAATAGCTTTATTAGATCCAACTTTATGCCAGTTAAAAAGTTTTTCTCTCTGTGTACGACAAAACTCAATTTTAAATGGATTTTATAAATAAATAGAAATGCTCTATTTTGCTTTTATGGAATGAAACAGAAAAAAATGAAAGCTTTTAGATGGATTAAATTTTTGTAGCATTTTTATTTGAAATTTTTAATGTTTTTGTTAAGTAAAAGAACCATAAAAAATCACAAAAATATTCATTTTGAATAATTACCAATTTATTTGTTAATGAAGATTTTGAGATGCTATTTTTACCGATAAACCTTTTTTTTAAAGCTTAGTAGTAGTAAGAGCTTTTATGAAATTTTTATTTAAAATTTTTAAATTTTAAGCGTTCTGTATTGGCAAATTTTTAGGAAAAAAATATTGAACTCATGCTGAAAGGATTAAACAATCATTCGAAATTGTTTGGATTCACTCAAAGTTAAGTTATTCAAATACAGCTTCTCACATGAGAATCTTTTAAATAAAATCAAATTTACAGGTAATTTACCTGAGGTAAAATGCTAATCAGTTTTATTAAATTTAATGAAAGAAACAATTTCCTTAAATATTTCATTAAAACATAATTCATTTTGAAAAGTCAAATTAAATTCTATTTCACCAAATAAATTTTCGTTCAAAGTTTTTAATTAAAGTATGCTTTGAATTATCAGCAATTTGAAACTTTCAAAAGAATTTTTCAAGATGGTTAATTACGAGGAATTACCAAGTCATATAATTGAAAAAATTTTGAATTATGTCGAAAAGCCTCATAAAAATTTTGCATTGGTGTGCAAGAGCTTCAATGAAGCAGTTTGTAGGACTGATCAATTTCATCTTTCAATCAATTTGGAAATGGTTTGTAAAAAACTTGATAATTTCATTCGACCGTTAGAGAATTCAGAAAAGTTCGGCAATGGAAAAAAATCTCTATTGAAACTATCATGTTAAAAATTCTCATTTTTAGATTTAATATTCAATTATTTTTATATTTTCACTAGATGACATTGGATAAATCAATTTTTAAAAGCATGCTTCATTCAAAAAGAAAACTTAGTTCAGTGTTTATTTTTTCATTAGAAGAAAACTCGAAACTCAATTTATTTGAACTGTTGAAGTTTTTTAAAGCACTTGGAAAACACATTAAAAAGCTACGACTTCACTTCTTCGTTAAAATTTCTCTTTCTGATTGGATTCAAATTTTTTCATATGTTCCAAATTGCAATGAGTTGGAGTTAAATTTTTCATTTAATGGTTCTGAGATTATGACAACTATTCCGGCCATCACTCATAATATTCAAATACTTAAATTTGATAATCCACATTATACAAAGACTCCGGAATTTCTTCAAATGCTGACATCAACAAATACTTTAGCAAATGTAAATTTGTCTTCAAGTGCTGTTGATTTTAAATGCCTAAGGTATTTTTTCAACCTACAGCCAAACATCAAACATGTCAAGCTCTTTTTCAAAGAAATCTTAAATTCCCACGTTATTGTTTTTGATAAATCAACTTTAGAGACATTGACGATTTCATATTATAATGAATTCTTTAACGAAAATGTCTACAATTTTTTGAAAAATCAAGAAAATTTGCTCGATCTTCAGTTCAATTTACAAATTGATGAATTTAATTCAAATGCTGTTGTTCCATTTAGCGATATGAAAAAATTGAAAACGCTTAATTTACGTCATAATTTCAAGCTGCAAAATTTATCAGAAATTGGTGGTTTGGAAAATTTGGAAAAGCTCGTAGTAAATGACTACATTTTTAAAGACTCTGTAGAAAATTTATTACAATTCAATTGTCCAAGTGTAACTCATTTATGTCTCATTTCTTTCATTTCTCATCAATATAAACAAGAAGAATATCCATTTGAGATGCTATCAGTAACCATGCCGAATTTGAAGAACTTTGAGCTGCACACTGTTATATGTGGTTTTCTTGATTCAATCACACTTTCAAAAAGAACTTTTGCTATAGCATGTTTGCAGAAAGTTTTGATATTGTGGCCTAATCTTGAAAGTTTTCGAATGATCGACATGAAAAGTGAATCATTTCATCCAATCAATAGTGACATGATTTATACTGTTGATATCAACTGCCTTCTTGATAATAATCGAAAGAACAAGAATTTGAAAATTTTAAAACTGAAATTTCCAATGAAGCTCTGTATTGCTCACATTTTAAAGTTCATTCATGATTATCCTAATCTTGAACACTTTGAAATTGATATCAGTAAACATGAATTGCACTCAGTGGATTTAGCGTTGAAATACTTTAAACTCATGTTAAAAGGATGGAAGCATTTGAAAATTATCGACATTTTTCTTAGTGGCTTAATTTTCGAGCCATCAAATTTTGATTTCATCATTCGATATGGAACTCATTTGAAAAAAATCAAATTTTCGTGCAGAGAATTAATTAATCAAGATGATTTTAATGAAATTTTCAAGCCACATTTTCATCATATTGAGTACAATAATTCGTATTTTATTTTGGAAAATCAATAAAATATATTTCTATGAGAAAATAAAGTTTATCACTTTAATTTGCAGACTGAAGGTTTATGAAAAATACCAGTATATCTATTCAATAAAGCTTCTTCAATCTTTACAGCTTTTCACCAATAATGCAATGAAAGGACTTTAAATACATCCAATATCAAGGATAAAAGCACACATACACAAAAAATATGCTGTATGCAAAATTGTTATTTGATTTGTAGGTTGACAAAGCACAAAAAGCAACCCACACAACGTTTGCTCAGTTAAACTTAAAAGCTATGCAAAAATTTGATAAAAGAGCGAGTAAGTGAAGAAAGATACGGGAGATTTAATTTGGATGGAAATTTTAGATTTTATATCCAGGATATTTTGGTTGAAATTTTTCAAATCAGTCTTGACAATAAAATTAAGATCAAAATAATTTTAAAATTATGGCTTACGAAAAATTCGTTAAATTTACATTTCTAAGATCTAATTTCGAAAAGAATTTTCGGCTGAAATTTTTGGTAATGAATTTGTAATGTTTTTTAAGTTAATGTGGGCTATAAACAAAGAATTTTTAATCAAAACATTTCAGCTGAAAATTTTGACCAAAATATTTTTTCGAAAATTGATCCTAAAATATAAATTAAACGGATTATTCTTAAGCAATAATTTTAAAATTATTTTATTCCTAAACCAAGACTGATCTAAAAATTATTTCAGTCAAAATATTTCTCCAAAGTTAGGATGGATTTTCAAACAAAAAAAAAATCAAATGCAATATGTAGACATCATTGAGTGTTGAGTTAATATCCAAGAAATGTCCATTAAAGGAATTAATGAAAATTCCAAGGTAAATATTTCTTACTTGAAATCGAATTTCTGTTTTAATTGAAAGAAAATAATACCAAACACTAGGAAATTTCCTTAAATACAAGTCAAGTTTTCTCTTATACATATAGTGTAAAAAAGGCAAATAAATTGACCATAAGAACATAGAAAAAAGGTCACTAATAAAAGGATGAAATAAAATGGTCAATATAACATATAATACAATAGTATATAAGGCGTAGCATGAATAGGTGTTTAAAGAAGCGTGTAAGAGAAAATTTTGCTAGAAAATTCATTCGAAAATAAAAATCATTCAGAAATATTCCTTAACAGTCAACCTAATCGTGTGTAAGAGAAAAGTTCGGATGTAGTTGACGGCACACTTTTCTTTATAAGTCATAATATGGTTTATTTCCGAAAATAAGAAAAAGTTGTATATACAATCTCAGTGCCACAATTGCTAGTATCAATTTTAATAAAGTGAATAAGTTTCACAAGCGATTTATTGCATGACGAGGGAAACGATGGCGACGCATATGATGTAAATAGAAAGAAAAAGTTTTATTATCAAAATTGTGTGGTGAATACCGGAAATTGTTTATGTTGTATTGATTGAACATATGAGAGTTCTCAGGTCATTTGAAGTCTTTTATGTTTCCATCAAAAAGTTCTTCAAAGGGACGAATTTTATTACACACTAAAAAACTTTTTTAAGACGGAAATTTACCAATTTATTTCTTCTTTTTAATATCACGAAAGAGAAAGAGGAAATTGAAATGAACTTGAGTGTTCTTTACTGTATTCATTCAAATTAGAGAGTTTGTATGTCAGCAACACATCTGTAACTGATATCATCACAATTTAATCAATTTTCAATCTTTTTTCTGTCTTCAAACACATACTCAACTTGATGAAGATGTCAGTATGTGAAAAATCTCAAAACTCATCAGAAAAATCCGATAAAAATTAATTTGAGTGTGTACTTAAAAATAAATTCGTATTTCCACATTTCTATTTTACAATTTAAATTTTAATTACTCTGCACGATGCACTGCTAGCAAAGTTAATTGTGGTGAGCAAAAGCGACTCAATTAAAGTGCAATTGAGATGTTTTGCTGCATCGCGTGTTTAATTTAATTAAAATTTTATGTTATATAGAACATTTACGCTAAATGAGAAGCAATTTGAAGCAGTTTTATGCGTAGAAAGTTTTCGTGATATTTTGTTGTTAATTTGTGAAAATCATAGTTTATAAAAGTTTATTTTGCTTGTTTGCGACGATCAAAGTTTGTTTTTGTTTTTTTTTTCGGAGAATTTCTTTTTCAATTTCAAAAGATGAGTCACTTTATAAAATGTTATGTAAACGTTTTGTGAATCAAGGCAATTTTAGTTATTAACTACGTTGAACTATAATAATTTAAGGTGTCTGCTGGTATAAAAATCTTTCAAAGAAATTTTTGTTGATTTTCATTTAGTAAAAATCTTTATCACTCAAAAAAAAGCAATTATGACTCAAAATATAAACTCTTATTCTGTTCTAAACTTAGGTTGATGAAATTTTCACTCGACATCATAATCATTACATAAAAAGCAATTTACATGTTTGCAAAATTAAATTTGCATAATGAAATCAAGTAAAATTGATGCAATCATTTAATGATATGCCGCTGTCAATTATCATTAAATCCCTCGAGCTTGCAAACCATAGTTATTTCGACGTGATTGTAAAATAACAATGCAATGACAATACAGAGAGAATTTTAATAAAAATATACAAATTTGTACAAGCGAAAAAACTTACCTAGTGCATTTCAGTGACAACGACATGTTATGTGTTTAGTGGTCATGGTCACTCACACTATCAAAATGTTTGAAATTGTAATGCAGGTCAGTTGCATGCGTTAAGCATTCACTTTATTTCTTCGTTGAAGAATTTCGCGAATAAAAAATTATTTTTAGACTTAATTGGCCTTAGAAGTTATGTCGTTGACTTTTCCTCTCATACACACCTTAAATTAAATAATAGTTGTGATTCAATCACGAAGTCAACCTCGAAAAATACTAAACATTTGAAAGTTACGTGTGCTCTTTGATAAAATCTGCTCGTGACGTCATTAGATATTTATCGCAAGTGAAAAGTTTTAGATATCAAATTAATTGGTATGCCATGTCATGCCACAAATATCCTCTCCTCCTTTTCCTGCTACATCTACCCTTAAGGTGTGTCATGATAATGGAAAATTAATAGCTTCTAGATTAAACTTTATTGAGAAATTTCATGCATACAAAGTTTGCATTAGTGTCGTCCAATATTCAATTTACATGATCGGAAGTGATTCAATTAAAGTCAATAAAAAAACACAAATTTATGATTAAATCTGAATTTTAATATAAACAAAGCATCATTAGATGTAATCAAGATGTGCTTAAATTTTGAAATGTGAGATTTTTTGTTTGATGACATTAGTTGAAAACAGTGTTGTTATTGTAGACATCTACAATCTGGAACTTTTGTAGACCGTAGAAAAAAAAATTCGTCTATGTAGACAACAAACGTCTACATAGACGAAATCTACGATAGAATCTACGTAGATCCTAGACCATAGACGTCTACGAGAGCAACACTGGTTGAAAATTTGATTAAAATTTTCATTCACGTACTCTCAGTGTATTTTATTTGTGACTGTTAATTTTCGCATAATGAATATAAATTAGCATCAAAGATTGAGTTTCCAATTAAATTTATCTCCTCCTTGTTTTGCTAAAAAGAAATGAAATTAATTAAGAGAGAAGCTTGAAAGGAAAAATTTAAGATTAAGAGGGATTATGATTGAAGTTCGCTTAGGAATGTTTTCAATGAGACTGAAATAGAATAGAAAAAGGTTTTTCCGTTTTAGACTAAAGATCTTATGGGAAATGAAGTGAAATTGATTATTTCAATCATTAATTATGATTGATTTAAATTGCTTTAAATTTTACAAGTTCTTCATGTTTTAAAAAATTTTCCAGTTATTTCAGTTAGCAAGCATAAAAATTAAAGATGCAAAGATAAATAAAAATAGCTTTTAAAAGAGCATCATTAATAAATCTACTGAGAAATTGTCTTAAATTGTATTTCTACCAACGCTGTAAATAAAAGAAGAAAGCAAGATCATGGCTAGAAAACAAGAAAAATCTTATCGTATTAAATTTTAGTCACGTGCTACCTTCTTCTATATAAACATCTCTCGCTTGCTCTCTCTCACTCTTGACTTGTGTTAATTAAAAGTGCTTCATATATAAAATATACACACATTTAACTTTTGTTTACATTTTGAACTCGCTCGCCGTGCTAAATCCATCACAGTCAGATTAGAGATGACACCCGTATCAGTTGTAGAAAAAAATGTGACGCGTTATTTCAATGTAAAAAACAATAAAGGAAAAAAAGTGATTTCAATGAAAATTTCTAGAGCAAGAGTAATGACAGCAATGAGATGATGGATAAATATTTAGTTTTCCCTTTTAATTTTCATAGTCATTATGGGATTTAAGCTGTCACTCAAGTCTACTCATTTTTACAATGACATGAATTTTCATCATTATTTTTTATTGTCTATAAAATGAAACAAAGTTAGCTTTATTTAATTTCAAATAAATTTTTAATTTTCAAAAAAATTTGTAATACGTCAAAAGATTTTTAGTTCTCTGAAATGAGACAAATTCAATGACATGATTATTGCTTTATTTACTTGTATGTGCTTAGCTTGTTAAAATGCACACACAATTAAATTTCTTTGCTTTATTAACTTGCCCATGCCATGAGTAAGCTCTTTCTATTTTTCTGTGTTTTGTGCTAAAAGTCTACAAAACATTTTTTGAGAGCTAAAATTTTAAAACGAGAAAAGAGAGAGAGAAAACGTTACTGAGAGAATTTTGAAACCTGTTGCGCTTTGTTAAAAGAACAAGCATAAGTTTATCTGTGTATTTCATGAAAATCTCTTTTACTTTATTGAAAAATATTGAGTTCAGTGAAAACAAATAATAGCATCAGCTGAAAATTCATGAATCTCTTATTACACACTCACTCTATTGTTCGATATGAAACAAAAATGAATAAAAAAAGTAATAAGCATTTTTGTCATTCTGCATGCGTCTGCTTATATTTTTAGTCACAGGATAATGTGATTGTATGTAAAAGCAACATGAAAATTTCATATATAGACATTTATTTACTCAAATGAAGGCACTTGAGGAAGCTTTCATATCATTTTGTTTCATCTCAATTTTTTTTCTTCCTTCTTATATATTAAGTAATTCCCCGAAGAGTTTTCTTTCTCTGTTGTGTATAAAAAAGCAACGTAGAAGAGACAGTGATAGCAATAAAAGCCAAGCATGTACACACTCTTATTCATCGTAATAGAAGAGATGAGAATTTCCTTGGAAATTTTCACAGATTAAATCTGATGAATAGTTTATATGCAGCTTTCATTCAGTTTGCGAATTGAAAAGAAGAAAGAAAAAAATATTATTTTATTTCCTGCTGAACTACACACATCAGAGCTTAAGAAAACTTTTGTTTCTGCTGTTTTCGTTACTGAGATTATTCTGAAGCTTGTATAGAATTAAAAATATTACATTATGAGAATTATGAAAAGCTTTTATTTAGATTTATGAAATAATGAAATTAATTGATATAGAAATATTAATGAGAAATTAAGAACTAAGAAGAAATTTTGTATAGATCAAATTTGAATTTTGATAAAGCTAAATTGCTTCAATTTCTTATATAAATTTGCTTTCTTATCTTTTATTTAAATAAAGCTTTCATCTGAAGCAAAATATTTACCTTTTATTCTTTTTCAATATTTTCACTTCATCACTACTTTTAAAATCCCTCACAAAGTATCACCATAATATGCATAAAAATAAAGCTCGCTATTTTTCACTTAATAACAACTTATGGCAATATCATTAAATTGACTTTATGTGATAGCAGACTATGAAGTGAGAAATTTTTAATGCATCGTTAATGCCACTTTCAAGATTATCATCTCACTAAGACTCTTTTTTCCTAGTTTTTAAAGCGTGAAATTATGACAAAAAAAGAGAAAAATATAATTGATATGAGAACTGCCATGTTAACTCATTTTATGTCATAAAAAGTGAATAATTTAATTATTAAATATAAAAAGCATAACTCTTCTACTACTGCTGCTTACTTTACAAATAGAGCAATGCAAAAACACAAAATGTTTTTCTCTTCTCTCTCGTGAGAATTTTGTAGACTTTTTCTCTCGCATTTGATTTGCTCCTTACTTTTCTACACACGATACAGCAGAAATTCAAAAACAGTCTTTCTCGGGCGCTTTTTGAAACATGTTGCACTTGATAAACTGTTCGCGTGCGATTGTAAAAGCAAAATAAATAAAAGAAAAAAAAGAAATTTAATTGAATGGCAAATGAAGTGAAAGAAAAAAGGAGATGAAGAGAAAAAATTGAAAATTTTTATTGAGTGCAAGAAAATTTTCTTAAGTGTGAAAAATACTCAAAAGAAGATCTTGAGTTTTATTTGACAGTGAAAAATTGTGTGAAGTACGAAAAAAAGAGTAACAGAACTAAATTTAATTATGGAATATCATTTGTAACTCAAATAGATAGAAAGAGAACAAAAATTTCCACGCTATTCAGTGTCGTCTATCGATCAAATTGTGTTGAAAGGGAAAAAATTATAAAGATAATTTGATTAGCGTGAGAGAAAATAAAGAATTTTCCACTTTACTGGTAAAAATTTTTCTCATCATTAACTTCCTCCGCTGCGTCATCTCCCAATTTTAAATGTGTCGAAATGGATTTTTGTCAGTTTACGTGAATTAATCTCTTGATATCAATCAAGAAAAGTTTGCTGTTGATCATTAAGTAATAAAAAAATAAGTGTGAAAATTAGAACGAAACATGAATGAACGAAAATGATGATGAAAGGCAATTTCATGTGATTATCAAAATATTTCTTCCATTCTGAATCATAGACAACGTTCTTGGTTCATTTCTATATCTGTTGCCTATGAAACATGAAGATTGATGCGGAAGGAAATTCCTTTTTTGCGCTATGTACGAATGATGAATAATTGGAAGAAAATTCTCTCTATGTTCAGCTATTATTATGGAAATTCTTTAATATGAATCTCATGCAGTGGCTCGTTTATGGTTGTTACTTTTATCATGGAAAATTACGTCCTTTAAAGTGAAAAAAATTACAGTTGATAAGAGGAAAATTTGTCGCTTCTGTTTGAAATATTTAAAGAATTTAAAATTTTCAAAGTCAAAAAGAAAGTAAAGAAGATGCTAATTAATTGAATGTGAAATTAATTAAATTAATTTTAATTAAAATTTTCATTCAAAAATTTTATGAACGAAGTAGGTGGTTCTATAAAACTTTTTTAGCAAAGCTTTAAATCGTTGATTGAAGTGAAAATATTTTGTGAATAGATGTTTCCTAAAGTGATAAAAATTCATCTCGTTCGCCTCGTCTTGAAATTTTGACAAAACAAATTTGCATAATTGTTCTTTAAAGCATAAAAAACATTTCATCGTATTATAATGATTAAAATCTAACCCAAATAAATTCACTCATTACAAGTTAAAATTAATGTACTGATAAGAAGTTTTAAATTTGAGATATTCTACTAGTGCTCTTTTGTATCTACGTTTTTGGGACGAAAAATAAGTCAATAAAAAAATTAATTTAATATAAAGGACTTACTGACATTTTCCTTTTTTTCATTAACACACAAATAAGCAAAAAAAAATTATTTTAGGCATAGAATTAAATGATGATGATGGCAGAGAAACGAATGCAAAATGCTTTTCGCTCTCTTTCTCTTTCATTCATTCTATAAAGCGTTGATATACATGATTATTATGCCGCAATATTCTAGATGGAAATAATCAAGAAAAGCTACAAACAAATAGAGTGAAATGAAAAAAAATTTAATTTGCATTCCCATTTCAGTTTGTTCCATTTGTTTGGAATTTCTGCTATATTTTTATCTGTCTCATTTTTTTCCTCTTCTTCTTTTTGCATTTCATCAATTTGTTGACATACGAAAGAGAGAGAGGGAGAGAGAAAAAGTTGATGAATAATCATGGTTGGAAAAGTATGTGCATATGAGACTCATGAATGATATCAAAAAGTTTATTAGATATTAAATGCGAACTGACAAATATCAAGAGATAAATGATGATATTTAAGCTAATTAATCAAATGTTTTATGAATTTTATGTCAAAATTTAATCTCTATGGCTTAAATGAATGAAAAACAATTAATTTTGCAATGAATGTTTACTTAAAAGCATTAAAAATATTTGCTGCCTCAGAAATTCATTCATAATAATGAATTCTCAATTTAAAGCATAAAAATAATTTTCTAAATATAAAAAAGCACATCATTGCATGCTTAGTCGATTATAAATCAAGCCGACACCATGTATTCGCAGCCCACTGAATGATTTATGAGTAATATATTCAGTCTACATATCTGACGTGGTTAAAAATAAGAGAAAGAAAAATTTCCTTGTTTTTCTCGGTGTTATGAATCCTTATGGTATTACAAAAATAAATCCTATTCCATTATTGACTTATAAACGCGTTTCCACTTTCTTTCTCTTTTTTGAGTGTTAGGAGGAGAAAATTTTTTTCATCGCCCTTATCTCAAATGTATATTTAAACATCAAATGCATAAAACTTGAGAGATGAGCATTCATTCATTTATTTATATACTTCTGATACAATATTCTGATGGCATCATCAAAAAACTCTCTTTCATAGCCTGAAAGAAGGGAAAAGTTAAATTGGACAAAGATAAAGAGGAGAATCAAAACAGGAAAAAAATAAATTTTTGCTCTTTGCTTTTCTGTCATTTTTATCTTCGTCCGAATTTAATTAATTAGCATTTGCTTGTGTACGAACTAACCCTATTGGCATATCAAATTTTTTTAGACACATTTTGTATTTATACTATCTCTTTACTGACAATATTTGTGTAATTATGTCAGAAGCTTTTCTCCCTTTTACTCTTTCACAGCTGACACTTACTTTGTTGCTCATAGCAATGAGTAAAAGAATATTTTTTAGGGTTCGTTAAGAAACTTTTTCTTTCATTTGGTTCTTCTTTATTTGTTTTGATCAAGCAAGTAATTTATGGCAAGTCACGAATTATCGGTTTTATGCTTTTTATTCTCATAAAAGAATTTTTTAGTTATGCTGAAGATTGTTATGGTTTTTTGAACATACAATTTATGCTCAATTAACTGTGATGAAGGAAAAGTTTTTATTCGAAAACTTTTTCTATTTGTTATAATAAACCACATGGCCAACCTCTGTTTATTTTTGATCTTAGCTAAGCACTTAATTAAAATGATAAAATGACAACTTTGTTTTTTTTTTTTGAAAAACATAAAAAATAGTCATCTTCAGCATTTATTTACTAATCGAGCGATAAAGTTACCTAAAATTGGTAATAAATTACCGATTAATAGCAAATAAAATTGACACTTGGGTGTGAATTAAATGGAAATATTTACAGAACTGAATTTATTAGCTAATAAAATTTGCGTCACATTTATACAAGCCCACTTTTGCTTTTATAAATAATTGCAAGATAATTAAAGAATTTCATGTTGCTAATGTTGAATTAAAATAAATTAGTCTGCACATTATATTATGCGAGAGAGACAGAGATAAGACGAATCAAAAAATACGCAAGACGTGACTTAATCAGATAATTTTTTTTTTTTTCTCGTTCATTCATTTATTCTCACTCATTCGATGATGTGTTTTGTGTGTGCACAGTAGTAGCAAAAATGCCCTTGAATATCTCGCTTTACTGCTTGTTCATTTCTATCTAAAGTCATATGCATTTAATGATACCATTGGACTTCTGCTAATGATTAATTATGAAACATGACTGAAAGAATTTTTAAAATTCTTTTTATTTCTACCTAAAGCAAAATAAAATTTCATTCACAGATCATTCGACTTCTTCTTATATGCAAAAAAATTTTTTAAAACATTTTTCGAAACATGTGAGAAAAGAATTTATTGTAAAAACAGAAAATAAGTCTTGAGGTTAGTCTTACTGTTCTAATTTACCATGTGAGAATTATTTTCGCACACATTACAATGTGATGATTGAAAAAACGTTTTTCAAATTATCTAAATAAAAGATTAAAATTTCAAGTTCAAAATTAAAATAAACTAAATCTCATTTCATTCTTTACCTCAGAAATCAACAGACATACACGAACATTTCATAAACAAAAGAAACAAAGTTAAGATAATATCAGTCAGATTGAATCAATTTATGTGTCTTAATGAACACTAATGTATGTGCTGGCTGAGTTTTGATGTGAAAGCCCTCATTACTTATTGCTACTGATGTGATGATATTTTTTTTTGTCACTGATTGCACACGTTGAATTGAACGATAAATATTTTTTTTTGGTGTTACAATGTTGCTTATTCACACACAGAAAAAGAGAATGCGTGAATGATAACATTCAATAATAACAAAATATTTCAAGATATTTCTATATGTGATGATGGTGCGGGTGGTAGCAAAACGAAAACATATAAATTTTCAATTAACTCCATTTGCTTTACTGAAGCACACTTAAATTGTTATCATCATTATTTTCTGTTATTTTTTGGAAGTGAAAAATATTTTTTTATCGTCTTGGAAGTCTTCAACATGTTATTCCTTAAGTACTTCGATTTTCATCACAATTGACGAAGTAAACAACTACTAAGTGATGTTTTCTTGCAGGCTAGAAAAACTTTCTCTATTTTACTTCACCGCAAACATTCGAGTGAAGATTTATCGTTCAAACTTTGCTTATTTTAAAGTTTTTCTAACAAGAAAGTTTCTTCCATCATTTATTTTCATTTTAGTGCACAACTGCTTAGAGAGTTTTTATACAATCTTTCGTACAACATGTGATATGTAAACGATCAAAGCAATTTTTTTTGTTAATAAAGAAATCAAAAAAATTTAATCAAAATCTTTTTGAGATAAATATTTCATAAATAGAGTGCTCATAATAATTAACTCACTGTGTGTTCACATCAACGCGTTTCCTTTACATTTCGATAATATTTTTGTTCATTTGAAATTTTGAAGGTGTGAATTTTTGTTTACATTTCATTTGTCTAAGAATTTTTAAACATTTTCTTCGAATTGAATTGAGTTTGTTGATGAAATTCAAACAAATCTTCTTTATAAAGATTTTAATTATATAGATAGAAATTCCATGTCTTAATTTGCTCCCCTTTACGAAGTAAATTTGAAAACTTTTCCGAATTAACAAAAGAAGGGAAAGCATAAAGCGGAAAATTGCCACAAAAAAAAAGTTTAAAAACACATTAAATTACTGAAAAAATATTGGTTCTTAAATGCTGAGCTTAGGGAATAAAGAGACTTATTTTATGAGAGAAATTATTGAAATTAAACTTTTCTCCCTCTTGATAATGTTCATCTCATAAAGAACGTTTCCATTGTGTGAATTTAAAATCAATGAACAGAAAAAGACAACAGACTTGCGTCTCCACATAATTTTTGTTTCTATTGAGCAATTTGTGGCAAGTTTAAATGGTCTTTAAGTAAAAATTGTATCGATATCATGACTCATAACTGTTGTCGTAGTTACATGTCAATCACAGTGATAAAAAGTAATTTACCTTACTCATTTGACACAGATCCAAACAATTTAAAAAAATTTAATATTTTTCAACTGATAAGCGAGCAGAAAATTGTTCATAAAACTATTTACAAGACAATTAAATTGCTATATCAAAAGCGCCTGATTAATTAATCAAGATATCTTTGTCATTTGACAATGTGACTTCAGTTTATTGAAAAAGTTTTTAATTGAACATGCTGACATCCTTCCTCTCGACATAATAAGCATTGTTTACGACCTAGTACTTTTCCCTCATTATTTACAATTCCTGGAAACGTGTCACTTTATAAAAAATGCTTACAATTTCATTATTATACTTTTTTTAAATTGTATTTTAAACTCTTCATGACAAAGGAAATTTGCGTCGCTTTTTTCTCTTATCTTTTGTCGTTGTCTTGTCAGTAAATTTTGCACTAACAATTTTATGTCGATATATGTTTGTAATCAAATTTCTTTTCTTTGAGACAATGCTTTGAAAGAAAAAAAGAAAAGTTTAAAAAAAGTGATAAAGAAAAGAAAGTTTGAAAAGCATGAAGAGTTAACGACATGATGAAGAAAAGAGGTTTTAAAAGCAAGAAAATTTATTGTCTTTTTAATGAAAAACACAACCATTAGACTGTTGATGCGCAAAAAATTGATATGACTGCATGAGCTTAAGCTATGTGTGTTCACATCAAGTGATTTATTAGGATATCTTGCCATTTTGAATTAAATTGTACTTTAACAGGATTTTGCAGTATGTGCGTGTGTTGTCACTATGTGAAAATGAAAAGAGAATTGTGAAAAGATTAATGTGTTTATAAATACTATGGAGGTCAATAAAAAAAATCCATTGTGGCAATTTAGGTAAAATCTTTTAAATTAACAGCAAAAATTTAATGAAAATTCTTTTAAACAATAATTTTTTTTTTTCAAAATTAAATTTGCTTTATTCAAACAGAACATTTAAAATTAAAGGCTATAAAATAAACACAAACGATAAAAATTTCAATAATTTTTCAAAAACGAAAAAATTTTGTTTATCTCTTCACATTATTATTTGGAGTGAAAGTCTGGAGTTCTTTTTAAACACATTCGCTGACTCTTCATAGCGATTTGTATATTTATTCAATGCCAAGTAAAGAAAAAACATCAGAAAGAGAATATTTTCGGCAATTACATGTGCGTGTATGTGATATCTTGATAATGTAAGGAACGTGCAATATAATTTATTCCTTTTATTTCAATTCAGCAAAAAAAAAGAATGTTTAGAAATTGTGAAAATAAATAGCACAGAAGTTTATAATTCAATTTAAGAAAATAAACATAAAAATATCTACATATTCCACGCTGAGTGCTTTTATTTCTCTTTTTTACATACTCACAATTGAACCAAATCGATTTTATTGTATTCGAAAGAAAGGAGTGTGAACTGTGAAGATTTAGCGTTGTTTTTTCTTAAATTTGAGTGATATCTCCCTAATCAGAATAACTTCAAAAAAATATTCACTAGAAGAATAAGTAAGAAAAAGAGACAATAACAGTATGTTATATTTTTGGAGGACGGAAGGAAGAAAAGTGAGAGCAGCATGTTATGCGAAATGCTCTTAGTTCACTATGGAGTTGTACATTTTTTATACATACATGACAAATCATAAAACGTGCTTCCTCCACAAAGCATTTGCTAACATGATATTTTCATTTCCTTCTCGCTTTTTATTTCTTGCTTTCTTTGAGTTAAAAATTTGTCAAGGATTTAATAAAATATTTCTTACTCGCGAGAAAATTTGTTCTTTTTTCAATAAATTTTTTATTATCGCACGAGTTTAATATCAATAATAAATTAAGTCCGAACATGAAAGTGTGAAAAAACTTTAAAATGGTGAGAAAAATTTTAATGGAAAAAGTTTTGTTGTTGTGAAATTTTGAGAACTCATTAAAAATAATTTGTAGAATTTTCAATTTGTAAATTGTAGATTAATTGCTAAGAGGTCGGAAGGAAGAAATATTTTAAATGTTAATTACTCTTGTCTCTTTTAAATCACTGAAATTTTTTGAATTTCTTTTAAAATTTAGAACAATAAAAGAAATAAATTCATTTTGTGGTTTACAAGAAGAAAAGTTTAAAATAAATTAAATTAAATGTAAAACTTTTTCCTTCAATTTTCGTATCCCTTTATTGTTTCGCTAGATTGAAATTCCTCGCTCCGACCAGAAAGATAAAAAGTAAAAGAGCTTACAAAATTTTCTCTGAAAAAAACCGAGAACTTTTTTTGTAACTCTTAATTAAGTAAAAAGAGAAGGATGTGAAACAAATCGTGACTTTTGTGCTTAAATCATTAAAAATTAAGCAAAATAAAACTTTTCTTTGTCTTTATTTCACCAAATTTATTTTACTCTTTTTAAAATAAGCTCCACGAGCTTCGTTTTACCCTCGAACGAGTTTTTCTTGTTGAGTTCGTAAAGATTAAATGATTTATCATAATTAAGCATCTTTAAATTGTATTAATTGCACGCTTCAAGCTATTTCAACATGACGACGATGTTAAAAGAGTGAAGAAATTAAAAATTATTATTATGATTACAATTATATTTTATTAATACACTCATAAAAATAAATTTAAAAAATCTTTGTTATCTAATTTTTTTTCTAAAATTGGAAAAATAATTTTTGTAAAATTTTTTAAATTAGAAAACCAAAAATTCTATACTTTGCAAGCGTAATCAGATACAAAAAGATCAATAGGGAAAAAAATTGTTTGAAATTTTATAGAATTTAAAGTTCTTTTTTGAGGTTAAACTTTAAAATTCCTCACAATTTTTCATAACTAATGCTTGATCTCTAAATTACATAGAGAAATTTTATCAAACTTAAAAAAATTTGTGCTAAAATCCAAAATTGATAAATTTTTTTGAATTTTAAAAAATACTTTTTAAATCTAAAAATAGTGTTTTAGAAGAGTATTTATTAATATTTAATAAAACTTTTTAGGATGAAGATCAAGCAAGATTTTATTTAAATTTCTTCATAATTCTAACAAATTTTTTTATCAGTGAACTCATTTTAAGTTATTTATTTTGCTACAA
Organism: Polypedilum pembai; assembly: GCA_014622435.1. Taxonomy (NCBI): domain Eukaryota; kingdom Metazoa; phylum Arthropoda; class Insecta; order Diptera; family Chironomidae; genus Polypedilum; species Polypedilum pembai. The sequence continues at coordinate 30,147 of JACWBX010003123.1, forward strand.
ATGAGATGAAAAATGAAAAATTACAATTTTGTTCCTTATTGTTAGTATAGAGCTGCTTTATGAAGCATAAACATAACTTATTCACGAAAATTTCCTACACACAAATTGCCATTAATCATTATAAGAGCCCTCATATTTACTTCTTCCTTAATTGCTTTATTTGTTACAGAAATATGCTTTTATTCTCTCGCGAAGAAGAGGAAATTGATGAAAGACGTTGAGCATTATTTTTTTAACTTTTAAGTTGTCAACATAATGATGATTAGTTGATTTTAAAGCTTTTGCCTTTCATCACTTTTTGTTGACATCAATAAAACTCAAAATGTCACAGAAGCTAGACTATCAATTAGTCGAACTCAACTCCTCCTTTTCATACTCCTAAGCTTTCAACCTAAAATTTCATAAGCATTAAATGATTAAGCAGAATTCACCATTAACACATTTCTCTGTCCCGTAATTTTATTGTCTATCTATTTCTCATTCTAAAATTAATTATATATCCGGACTGATATTAATGTTTGCATGACATTTGATACACAATAGAGAGTGCTATAAATTAACATCACCGTTCATTAAATGGGTCAATTAAATACGCGCATATGGCAATTAGCTCATGTGAATGATATTGCGAAAAATAAGGGTTATAATGTTGACTTTTTCGTATAAACAAATTTGTGTTATTAGCAAGTGCATTAAGATTCAAAATTTTGATAAAATAATAAATTGTAATAAATTGAACTTAAAAAACAAATTGAATTCTGAGATCTCAATAGTATAATTTTATTGAAATTTATATTTTCTGTGAAACAAAAAGTTCATTAAAATTACATTTTAACCAGATTAAAAAGTAACAAAACTGAAAGCAAATGAAATAATTCCATTAGCCTTTTAGTAGAAAAATAATTTTGTGCGATTCTGCTAAAATTTTATTGATTTTTATCGAATTCAAATGGAGTCGTTTATGCGTAGGGCAGAAATGGCATTAATCTGTTATTTCGTTTATTAGTATCTCTGCTGCCATTACCAACAATGTATTCTGATGGGAACACAAGCAATAAAAGCAAAATTTTCTGAAAGAATTTTTATCGATTGTAACACGAACCTAAAAATCCATTTTGTCCCTTTCTGATAAAGAAAGAATTTCCGATACTGCTCAATAACAGTAAACAAAATGGAGCGAGTAATGGTCAGAAAATTTTAGCAATAGAGAAATTTATCAGAATGTGTGATTGTTTTGTTTTGCTTGTCATGGGAAGCTAAACAAGCATTCGTGATTCACATGTGTATGTGCATCGGAAAAGTTTTTCAAACAAAATGACATGAAAATTAACGATTCCAGAAAATTCTAATGCATCACAAAAAGAGGTTTTTATTGTTTACAACTTTTATTGTAATAATTAAATTAGCTTGCTTGGTGGTTATTTTGCTAAGACATTTTTTTGAGGGTTTTTGTTTTGGTTTTTTGGGTTTTATGAAAAAGGCAAAGGATATTTTATAAGAGGAATAAAATTAACTTGAATTAATGAATAAAACAAGCACTTTGGTTTGTTTGTGTGAAATATAATCTTTTGTTTAATGCTTTAATATCGATTTCATGAATTGAGCTTTAATTTTTTTGAAATCTTTCAACCTTTCAATTTCTTCATTGTATAATATCATAATAAAAATGTACAAAATAAGAATCGATTTAGCAATCATCGTCAGAATAAGAAAGTCAAAACAATATGTCAGCAGTATTGATATGATATGCTTACGCAAAAAGAGATTTGTCGACATAAGTATCACAACAGCGTGAAATCAATATGAACACAGCACGAGTCAAAATTGCAAAATCAACATGCAAAATACTATAAAGTGATAGTTTGATATACATGCGTAGATTTTTAACATCAACTAAATAAATGTGCAATTGAAAGCTTCTAAAATAAGCTTCATGAACTTGTGCAATTTATTTTTCCATAAAAATGAGCACGAGACATAAATGAGAATCGCAAAAGAGCTCTTTTGTTTTTCATGACCGCCATACAAGGGAGGTGATAAAGCAAAGAGCGCAATGAATTGTGCAAATATTGAATTTACACAAAAGAAACATAAAGCACCAGCCTGTTGCTTCCTTTTGTCTTTTGTTCTGTCTTTCGCTACGGGCAGAAAAATATTCCAAAAATAAATTTTCTACAACGAAAAGCTTTATTCATTTAAATATTGAATGAAAGACAGAGAGAAGACAAGAGGCTTAGTAAAATATGGTAATTTACGTTTTTATGTCAACAAATTTTCTTTTCTTTCTCGCTTCCTTTCAAATACACATAACAAACAATGACGAAAAAATATGAGTTGTTAAGAAGAAAAGAATTTTTGCTGTTGAAGAAAAAGTTTTTCGAAATTTTTAGTTGACCACTTTGATCTTGTAACAGACGACCACAATAGACAATGAACAAGAGCTTCTTATTTTTCGTCAGTTTTCCATTGGCATTTTTATTGAATACAAGAGGAATTTTCGTTGACATTTTTCATAGCTCTCGGCAACAGCAAACTCAAATTTGAGCAAGTATTTGTATCATGACAATTGATAGACAGGTATATATTATGAAAAGTGAGTGAATTATAAATTTTGAACAAACAGATCTAGTGAATATTTAATCATTTGACTTGTTCATATAATTATAAAAGAGTAAATTCTTTTGTTTTATAATCATTTTATATTTAATATTCAAACACGTAAAGCTAAAGGTGTGAGTCATGTCATTTGGCAGAGATTTTAAAAAATAACCTAAATTTTTACATTAAAATTCTGAACAAAATTCAAATTGATTTAAATACTCTAACGTGACTTCAACTTTCTCTTGAATAAAATTTTCTATTTTAAATGGAAATTTTCTTAAGAATATTGAGTTCTATTATTGTTTGGATTTTCTTAAAATAAACAATTGTGGCTTTAATCTCGACAGCTTTTTAGAGCATTTTTTTCTGTTTAAAAACATTTTCGTGTTATTTTAAAGAATGAATAAATGCAAAGAATGCGATGAGTAACCAAACTGTCATTCAAAAACATTTTCATTTCCTTCTTCATCTTCACGGAATTTCCTTTTAGTAAGAAGAAAATCATTTAACAGAAGAAGAAGCAGAAGTAAGTAAATACGAATGTGAATGCTCAATGAAATTTCTCATATCTCGCAGCTGTTCAATGATAATATCCGTAACATTACACAAAATAAATTAAATTTTCATAAAACATAATAAAAAAATATTCCATAAAATCGTGAACACGTAAAGAAAGGAAAATTTAAAAGGAAATTTATCGCATTGCCTCAAACAAATCATGAAGCCGCACACAGAATATTAATTTATAAATTCTTTACTATTTGATCTGAATTGATCTCAATTTGAGTGGAAAAAGTCACAATTGATTGAATTCCAATGAAAATTTTCCAATTAAAATCTGATTTTAATGCACCATTTAACCTCACAAAATTTCAACAATATATGAGTATGAA
>JACWBX010003123.1:40635-56620 GCA_014622435.1 Polypedilum pembai
TTGTAACTGTTGACAAAATTGTAAAGCGAAGCATTGCGTGTGGTTTTATCTTTCGTAGTTGATTTTTCCATAATATCATACATTGAGCCATAAGCGGCAGTCAAACGAGCAGAGTCTCGCACCGACAAGAGCAGCAGTAAATAAGAATTTCGTAATTGTATGAGCGATGATGTCAGCTCCGTTGCGTTGTTACCAATAAATTCATCGAGGAGTTTTGGTGTAAGTAATAAACTCGCATTAGCACGAACTTGGCCGACTCGTACAGTCACTGTTTCAGCATGAATAAGGATATTGCGTGAGTGGTCCTGTATTCGAGTCAGAGATTTACGCAATGTCGACATAATTGATGGATTCGTGACGTCGTCCAATTTGCCAAGCGCTCCTGTTGAATTCATTAAGTTTTCAAGTGAGGCAATATAAGACGCATGATAAGAACGAAGTCGTGAGATGTGCCAGTCTTCAGTTCTGCTTCGACTAGCTGCTGCTGAAGCAAGTTCGTTGAAAAAATTTGAGGGAGTAGATTTCAATTGAGTCTGAATTGTTGCCAAAGCAGCCACGCCGGCACGCGTGTTGCTGTCAGTTTGAATTATGTTATTGCGAGCTGCTGCTGTGAGAATAGCTTGAATGGCTGCATTGATTTCGTATGAACGATCATAAATTTCATAGCCAAGTTGGAGGTCGGTTTCTAAGCTCCAAAATGCTGATGTTATCTAAGTAATTGAAATTTGCAATTAACTGAATCACAAAAAAAACTTATTTCTGCATTTTCTTAACTCACATTGAAACCGTTGACCAAGAGTATAAAAATTATAATTGAAAATCCTTTTGTCATTTTCTTTAGTTTCTCTCTCAACCACTTCTGTGAGAATAATAAATTACAACTGTCACTTTTTGCATTGAATTACACTTTTTATATGATGCTTCTTTGTCTCGTTTTCCATAAATTTTCTTATCTGCAATTTCATTTTATTGTGCTTCAAATAAAATTTATTTACCAACTTGTTGAATGTATTTGCGTTTAAATTGAAATTTTATTAAAAGAATTTACTTTAATTATTTGTAACGACTCTATTGGGATATATTATTGGAATAATTTGTTTTGTTCTTATGCAGAATCAAGAAGTTAAGATTATGCAATTTTTTTGTTCTGTTGTTGAACTTTGATTTTCATCTGGGATTATGTGGAAATTTAAATTTTAAACAACTGCGTTGAATAGTTTATTTATTTTTTTTATCTTTTGAGTGCTTTATAAATAGAAAAGAAAGTTTTATAGCTTTGTTTAAAAAATATTAACTTTGCTGTGATTTTATTAAGAAATTAAATCTATTTTAGTTTTGTGGAATGAAAATTTTTAAACAATTCATTCTTTAATGTTTTCTAATTTTCACTTTTTTGCAAATTTCATTCATCAAAAAATGACGTCAATTTGTTATTTAAATACTTTTGCAAAACTAATTAAACAACAAATCCACTTGATAGTCATTCATGAGAATTATAATATTGAATGAAGTGTAAATATTTTTCAGAAATCAATTGTATCATTATTTAATTTTATTCAAGTGCAAAATTTCACTGAAATTATTTTTCATAGAAATCTATTTGATCCTCTTAAATAAATCAATTCCCATACTATGACTACAAATTATTCAACATATTCATAATTCAGAAAGTTCAAATGTTAATAAAAATAATGATATGCAACTTTGTGAAAACTTTTTTTGCTCTCTACAGAAGATTTATGTTGCTAGAAAAATATAAAGCTTGAATTTATTTCTTTTTTTAGATCCCTGAAATGTGCTCGCATCACTCTACACATGAATCTATTCGCATCATTTGCAGCAAACAACTTCTTGTGGCTGATATGGTATCATGTTATTTTAGATACAAATGTGCTGGACACAGATAGTCAGGTAAAACAGTAAACATTAGCTTATGAGCTTTCAATTTATTTCAATCACTGCGAATTTTTATTTGACTTAACAAATTGAGTTTAAAGTTTTTAAAGCTTCAACACCAATGATTTCTACGTATTGAGCTCAATTTACAAACCTTTTAATTTCCATCGCTATTGAACACGGAAAATGCACATTTTCATACGCATGTGTGTGAATATAAAAGCTTTTACATTCTATACCTTTTGCGACATATCATGTTGAAAATTAATTAGAGCAAGCAGTGGCTCGACCACATAAGAACTCTCTTTATATTTAGTGATGCCATGTACAATCGTTTATGTGCAAACTTGACACTTTTCTGTGTAAATTGTTTAAATTAAACATGCTTGTCTATTTATAAATCAACGCATATACGTATACGCACTTGATGAGAGAAAAACGAGTAAAATAAATTGAAGTTGAAAGGCTGTCAATACAACAACGGATGCTTAAAGTCAATATACGATGAAAGCGGAAGAAAAATTTGGTTTTTTTTATTTTTTTTTAAATTCATGATGCGGAAAATTTTTTTCTTTATTTAAATAACAGTCATTAGGAATTTAAATTTCATAAAAAAATTTGCATTTTATTAAAAGAAAAAAAGTGTGATAAAAATCATCATTGAGAAGAAAGTCAACCTTAATAATCTTTCTTGCTTTTCCAATTTAGTCCCTTATTCAAAAAAGCTTATGAAAAATATGATGATTTCACAGAAAAATGCTCTCTCGTTTTTTTCTTAAGCTATTATGTTACCATATCCTGAAATATATATGCATATGTTGAGTATTCAAAGAAAATACATGACATGAATGAATTACTTTGATAAATACTTGAAAATATCGAGCAAGAACATGAGGAGGAAAAAATACAATCAATATTTAGTGAGTCGAAACAAAGCGTACAAATTTGATTTAATTTGAGTCCATTCACTTTGAATATAAGACACAGATGTAATTGAGTGAGAGTAAAGCCAATATCAACAGAAAAAATTTACCTTGAACTTACATTTCATCTTACACACGTTTTTGATGCATAAAATTTTCTTCTGTTTTCTTCGGTTGCTAAATTGGCATATGGAAATTTTTTGTATGTGTTTAAGATGTTGATGATGATAACGGAAGCAAAAAATTGGCTAACGGCAATGTTATTTATAAGAAAAGAAAAATGTATGTAATATATTCAAGGAAAATTTTTACTTTCATCATTTATTAAAATCTTAATAAAATTCAAATTTATTTTGAGCTTTATTTTAAATATAAGAAAATTAAAAATATTCTTTTAGTATCTCTTTCGATAAATTTATAAATAAATTGAAGTATGTTAGCATGTAGATAAATAGCAAGAAAACTATCTTAAATCTAAAACCTTTTTCTGTTCGATACGAAAATCCAATTTCGGCACTACACATGTACAATCTACATTAAATAATAGTACACCTTTTTCTTGTCGATCTGCTAATAAGGGTCAATGTGTCAAAGAACACCAAATTGATGTTAAAGTTTCTTCTCGCTTACTTCTTACCTTTTTTATTTTATTTTTTCTTTCCTTTCGTTCTCTCTCTTTAAACAGACCGGCTGCGTGCTGCTTCATTTAATTCTTCATTACTTTCTACTCACCAATTATGCATGGATGTTGTGTGAGGGCTTTTATCTACATACAGTACTTGTGTCAGCATTTATATCAGAACAAAAACTTGTACGGTGGCTTATAGCAGTAGGTTGGAGTTCACCTGCGATATTTTTAATTCTTTATGGAATACTTCGTGGTTATGTGAGCGAGGATCATGACCGGGCTTTGTAAATATTAATTATGCAGAAAAATTATGACAAAGAATTTCTCTTAAATTCTCTTTCTGTCTCTTTCGCAGATGTTGGATGAATGAAAGTCCTTATTCAAACGTGCTAGTCGCTCCAGTATGCTTATCTATGTTACTTAATCTTCTTTTCTTGTGCAATATTGTACGTGTTGTATTGCTTAAACTTCGAGCGCCTGCTTCAGTCTCCAATGGTCCTGGCAGTGGACCATCACGAAATATACTGCAAGCATTTCGGTGAGTGGAATTTTACTTTAATAATTAATTTAAAGAACATTTTCATCTCGATATGAATTTCCAATTAAAGTTTTTCTCTTTTACTGCAAGTTTCTGATTACATTAAAATAATGCAAATTTCAAATGAATGATTTTATGTATGAAAATTGTATATGAAATTACAATGGTTTTTAAAATTTGAGAATTTTCTTCAAATATTGTTTCAATTACTTTTACTGCTTGAAATAGATTTTATCAATTTTATTTAGTTTAAAACTGATAAAAATTAAATTTTTCTAGGTAACAGAAAGCTTTTATATGTGTTAGTGAGTAAATTTCGAATTTAACCATTATTTTAAATTTTTCACTATAATGAAATGAGTTTAAACTTCAAACTAATATTCATTTTAATTTATTTCTTTGTAATACTTGATACATAGCTTTGAGGGGAGTCCTTTGAAAGAGATATGAGAAGGACAAGTTTAAATTAGTTTTCTTCGAACCGGAAATTGCTTTCTCCTCTTTGGCTCTTGTCCAAATGAGAAAATATTAATTTTCATTGTGTCGCTAGAGAGGTTAATCCTTTTATTAAAGTTTCCAGACGAATAGATGTAGTTTATTTTGTATAAAGAGTCGTGAATTTACCTAAAAAAGTTCTAATGTTTAATTCAAATCCCACCCACTTATCATATCGAAATTAATGTTCTTTACATGTCTATTGCTAATTGACTTTTTATGACTTTCCTTCTACATCCATGAGTGATCTGACACAACCGAGCATATTCTGTTTGCTCGTTTTATCACAACAAGCAACCAACAATGAAAAAATTATAAACAAACTTTTTATGTATTTTTACAGTGCGACTTTACTGCTCGTTCCTCTGCTCGGCCTTCAGTATATTCTAACGCCGTTCAGGCCTGGGAAAAATCATCCTTACGAAGCGACATACGAAAGTGAGTATACATGCAAACAGCCATTAAATCAACATGAAACTGGCAGCACCTTATTTTTATTTTCTCTTTCTTTTGCAGTTATTTCTGCATTTACGGCATCATTTCAGGTGAGAAAGAACACAAGCATTCTATTATCTCTCTTTTTTACATTTTCATGCTTTTCTTTGTTTCTATTGTGCTTTTATTGCATTTGTACCTATGAAACAGACAATATTGTGCTTATCACAATGCAAAGTTGAATGAGATTTATGATAAAAGTACAAGTTTCTTTAACTTTGTGCAAAACAACAAAATCAAGAGCTTTAAACTTAAAGATTCACTTTATTCAACCTATCAATAAAATTTCTTTAAATATTCCCAACAGGGTTTGTGCGTAGCAACTCTTTTTTGTTTTTGTAATGGTGAAGTAATAGCGCAGGTGAAACGACGATGGCGAACAGCATTTTTTCGGCCTCGAGCTAATAGCTATACAGCGACTCAAGTTTCGGTAAATATGTTTTTCTTTTCAAAGTCATCATTATTGCTTTTTGCATCTTATTTTTTCTTGAGATTGGCTTATGTTTTTATTTACATGAAAAAAGTATTTTTAATAATTATCAGAAAATTTTTCCTTTACGCACACGCACACAAACACATTTTTTATTTTTATTCTTCTCTTAAGAATTATTTATAATTTTTAAATATAATTTTTTTGCCTTTTCTCTTTCTTTTTCACTCTAGAGTTTTCTTCCTTAAACATGTAATCACAAAATGTAGTGAAATGTTAGCACAACATTAAGACTAGAATTATGGTTTTTTAATTTGTGTTTTTATATAGGAAAATTGTATAGTTTGATAACAAATAAAAAGAAAAAAGAGAAATTTTTCATATTTAAGGCTGTTGATGAAAGAATTGAGTGAAAAAAAAATTAAAATTCATTTTTGAAATAAAAATCAGTAACAACTTGCCTGTTATGTTGACAAACAGTTAATTCTGCAGGCGATAAGCAAAATTTCCGTGATTTATGCGTTCATAAATTAGCAGTTGCTCTGTTTTTCAGTCTATTTAATGACATTCATGGAATTTATCGTCCTTTGTGACTTATTTTATGTTTAACTTGTCACAAACAAAATTACTTTTGGTAATTTGCGTATGAAAAATTTCATTATAATTCAATTTGGTTGAAAAGTTGCAATGAACTCAGTGACTCATATTTATTCTAATATGTAAATTTTTGAGTTCAGAGTTGTTTGTAGTCATTAGTGTTAAATGTAACTAAAAGCAACGAAATAGATTCTTTTTTACAATTCTCTTTGAAATATAAAAGGAATTGTTAAAACTTTTTCAGAGCATTTGATAAATTTTTCTTTTAATAAATTTTGAAACTTCAAATGAATTTACTAAAATTTAAAAGATTTAATTAAAAAGTTTTCAATTTCTTTCTCAAAGTTATTAAAACTATCATAAAGGAGAAATATTTAAATGAAAATGTCAATTTTGTCAAATAAATAAACTACAAACATACTGAAGATAAATTGCTTTTAAAATTGAAATTCTCTCTTTCAGAAATGCAACTAACTGAAAGAAAGAAATGAAATTTTCTGTTTCTCAATTAATTTTTCTGTCTCAAAAGAACTTTTGATAACTTTAAAGTAATGATTGCCAACCTGTGTTGCCTGAAGATTTTCGGTGTATTGCGAAAAATTCTAATATGTAAAAAGTTCTAAGTTCTCAAAAGTCAAAAAGAAATTCATCGTTTGATGTGTCATAAAAATTTTTTTAGGGCGACGGATTTCTATAGCTTTGCTATGAAACGTTGGATGTTGCTTAGAGAGGAAGTGAATTGTAACTGCTCTAAAATTTTAAATTTAAATTATAAAAAGTTATGTCATGGTTGTATTTGACTGCTTCAATATGAAGCGACAATATTACATAATGTGTCAGTCATCATTCTAACAATATTATTAAATAAAAACAGGGTGTGAACTTGACATTATTTTGTAGCAACTCAAAAAAAGGTTGGACGACACTGATCTATAGTTAACTTATCACTCGAATAATTAACATAAATTAAATCAATCCCTCAAAATCTATTCACCATGAGCCTTAAAGTGAAAAATTTAATAACCCTTTTAATTTTCTTTTTCATCTTCCTATAAATTTCTAATAGCTATAAAATTGTTGTTAATATTTTGAGGTTTTTTGAAGTTTTAAAGTAAACAGAAAAATTTGTGAGAAAATTTTCGATGAGTTTTATCAAGAAAAGCAAACCAAAAGCTTGAATATTAAATTTTAAGTTTTTGCCCTTTAAAGAACTCAAAAATATTTTTTTGATATGAGTAAATAAATCATTCAAATTTTAAATTTTTGAGAATCTTGAATGTTTTTATAATTAAAAATCTTAAAAAAGCTTCAAAATAAATTGCAAAAAAGATATTATTTAAAATCTATTTTAATTCTAAGATATTTAATCACACACCCAACGAGTTTAGTTTTTAATATTTCATGTATAAAGGGAAGTGTATTAGCAGAGAAATATTAGAAGTAAAAATGAATAATAGTGAATATAAATTTTACTTTATTACTATAGAAAACTTTTTTCAACAAGTTCCTACCTTTATTTATTCTTTATTGGTCAGAAAAGCCGGATGGGAAAATTTATTTTGTAGAAATTATTTATAACCTTTCCTACCTATTTCATAAGTTCTCATGTCATAATTTCCATTTTTACATCAAATAAATTTTTTAGTGGTTTGTAGAGTAAATTAAATGCAGTTCTTTTGCGGATTGTTAAATAATCAAATGAATTTTGCATGTATGAAAAATGAGAAAAGTATTTGAGATGTAAATTTTTAAAAAGCTTTTGTCATGATAATAAAATATATGGGAATCAGTTTGTGGTTCAAACATTTTGTTTCTAGATGAAGTTTTTTTTATTTATAGAATTTCCTACAGTATTCTGTATGAAGCTAAAACTTTAGATGTGATAAAAAATTTCTTTGAATTTGAAAATTTTGTTTTGATTTTAAAAAAATTCAAATATTTTGAAAAGTAAATTTTGAAGGAAAATTTTTGAAAATCTGTAAAAACTGTCCAAAAAATTTTAGAAAAATGTATTTGAAAAATTTTTATTTTGAGATAAATCATAAATATCATATGTAGTGAAAAAGCTTGTTCTTTATATAAAAACTTTGTTATACCATTTGCATGAAAAATGTTAAAAAATATACAGAAATATTTTTAAATATTTTTTTCTATCTTTCTCTTCTTTTTCCCTCACTTTCACCCTTGTTATTTTTTTATAAATTTATTTTATATGTCTGCCTGTTACTTGTATAAATCCCCCAACAACTACCACAACCAACACAGAAACACAAGAACGATGTTTATAATTTGTAGTATTTTTAAACCTCAAAACTTTTTCATGAAAAAAAAACCGCAATAATTCAGCCGGTACGCTTACAGTTTGTAAGACATGGTGACAAGAGAGATGCAACAGGCGAGGATAAAGTATGACAGAAAAACAAGGCCCACTTGAATGGCAATAAGCATGAGACACATGTACGCATTAATGATGACAAGGAGCACCTATGGGCTAGTGAAAATATCGATTTGAAAGTATTCAATGAACGCACCAACACTGTATCAACGACCACAACACTTAATAGCAAGTATGATCCTATGACATCACTCGCAACATCACCTACACCCTCATATAGCTTGGAAAATGGCGCAAAATCTGCAATCAACTCAAATAATTTAGTTAGTAAATTATGTGAAAGTGATAAACTCATTACCTGAACAAGAACTTTATTTTATTCCTCAAATTTCTATTTTGTATTTGATTAAATAAAAGATGAAACCCAAAGATATCACCTCATTTAATATGACAAACACCAAGCTTTAATAAACCACAAAAACCATGAGAAAGGTAAGATAGACAACAAAATGTCATGATTAAGAAAGCGGAATTACAATGGAAATTGCTTTAAGCCTTAATAGTTTTAATTTTACATAGTGAAGATGTTTCTTTCAAAATCCAATCTAAAAATAAATTACTAAAAATGTTTTTTTTCCAGTGATAATAGACTGAGAAGAATTTAATGTAAATTCAAACCATAAACTTCTATTTCAAGCAACTTTCAGATAATAAATCTTTAAAGAATTTTCATTTTAAAGCAGTCGCTTCATAATTTGATCTTTAAAATTTCTTCACATGTGTTTCTGTTCACATTTAAAACTTCAGTTAACGCACAAACATTCAACATAAATTATTTTCCATTTTAGCTGAAAAATTAGCAGTAGAAAATGTTTTTTTGTTAATTTGCAAAAGATTCCAACAAAGATGTGCTGTCAATGGCATAAAAAATTCTTAAAAATTTATCTTCAAAGAGAAAAAAAATGTTGAGAATTAATCAAAAGAAAAAAATTTGTTTGTTGCTAAATGAGGTGGTTTTTTGGGTAAATGATGTTTTCTCTATCGTAGGTGGAGGAAAAATGTGAAATATTTTTCAGAGAAAAAAAGATTAAAAGGTCTTTTTTAGTATTAATCCTGGGCTTCATTTCTTGAAGTCAAAATGCTTCATTTTTATCATTTTTGTAAATAAGTGATATAAATATTTCTTCAATTGACTGTGAGCATGCAAAAAAAAAATATTGAATTTCAAATTATCTCTCTCTATTCTTCTTAACTAGAAATAAATAGAGAGAAAAATGATTTTACTGATAAAATTTGAATGACATCTAAGTGATGATGTTCAAAGTAATAATATTGTAAATTTTTAAAAATTACTTGTTTGCATGCATAAATGAGTAAACTAAACTCAAGATTTGTGAAACTTAAGATTTAAAATAAAAGCTTATTTGATTTAATTAAGTATTAAGTCTTTCTAAGAAAAACTTTATTTAATAGATTTTTTGAATTTAAATTATTTTGATACGTTAAAATTGAAAATTTTTTTCGCCCATGAGAAAAGAATTATTGAAAGAGAAAGTTTGTCTATAAACGTGATTATTAAATTAAATTGTGTGCTTTGACAGTGATGATGATGTTTGAAATTGATGTTAATGATGAATGAATTGTTGTTGGGAAAATTTATTTTCATTCATTTTGTCAACTAGATTAAATGCTGTCTTAATAAGATAAGAATAAGAAAAAAAATTTTATTGAAAGCTTTAAAGACTTTTTTGATGAAATAAATAAGAAAATGAAGAAATTGCCTGTGTTATGTAAGTAAGCTGATATCAATGATCTTTAGCATTCAATATACACTCACCTACATAGAGCCAAAAATTTAGCTGTAAGACATTTATGAAAATATGAACCAGCGAAAAAAAGTTGATGAAGAAAGAAAAATAATTTTAAGAAAAAATGCCTTAGGCAAATAATAGAAATAAAATTTATGTATGAAAAAGCTAGAAAATTTATTTATTGTAAATAAAATTTGAAAATTTTAAGAATAAATGAGAGAGAAAAAATCTCTTAAACTATGGAATTGTGAACTAATGGAAAATTACATTAAGACTTATTTCTTAGAAATTCAATTAACATTTTCATTTTGCAGAATATTTCCAGCTGTAAATAATTGTGGTGTTTTCTTGCCTTAAGACAAGCTTATCATTTACAGATTCTTATAAGATGTTGCTATGTTGATAACGAGAATCAAGATTTTTACGGAAAAGGTTTTTCGCAAAAATTTTTTCTGTCTTTTTAAGATTTTATGGTGATTTTCATTTAAAAAGAAACATTTGAGTTTTTTATTTGGCATTTAGGAATTTCTTTTATAAATTTTTTAATCAATTCATTTTAAATTTTTAAGATGTTTCTTCACCTTGACTAAAATGTTCATATATATCTAAAAGATGAAATATTCATTTCTACAGATTATAAGCATGTTCAAGTGGTTTGATAAGATTTATGCATGTTCTTTATTTTCTTTAACATGGTTTATATTTCATTTAATTTTGCATGCAGTGTTAAATAATGAAAATAATGAGCTTTAAAAGCCGCTTAATTGTCATTAAATTCACTCATTAATTGCAATGTTTCATAATCTACCTTTTTGTCAATTGTTCAGCTGTGCAAAATTTCATTTCAGTAAAAATTTATCGCTTTATTGCGCTACACACACTGCTACAGTCCGATAAATTGAAATATAATGAGCAAAAATGAATGGAGTGAAAATTTTTGTTGCGTCACCTAAAGTGAATAAGAAAAAAAAATAATTAAAAAAGAGCTTTTTTCTACTCATTTGAGAATCCTTAACTTTTATTTCTCATTTAACAATCGTCACAAGGAGAAATGAACGACTAATTAAATTTTAATTGATTTCCATTGTTTCATCGAAAGTTTTTATTGTGTTTCGAGGACAAGATGAGAGATAAAAAGTATGAAAATGAAAAATTTTCTTAGTTAAAAAGTCATTTGTTGAGTAAATTTATTATTTTAAAATTAATGATTGTAAATTATTACGGTTTTGAAGACAGAATTAGGGTTTTAAATTTCTTTAAAACAAAATTTAATTCGGTGCCTTGCAACCGAAGTATTACTTTTGTTTTTGAAAAATTCAGTTTTTCGCGTTCCTCTCTAAAACTACGCATAAAAACATGTAAATATCTAGTATTAGAATGACTCCATTTTATTTCCACGTCGAACAAAACCATTCGCATGAAGATCGGACATTGCTAGTGCGAGTAATAGGCCAAAAACTGCGGTGGAGCAAATGTATGTGAACAAGCTACAGATCGTAGGTTAAATTTTTTCATCAAAATTTTTGCAGATTCGTAATCAGCGACCCAGAATCAAGGCTGTTTCAATTTTTGGTGAAGATTGGTGCAAGTTAGGTGCATGAAGTTCATGGACTGCAGGCACTATGGTATGTCAAAAATCGTCCTTTTCATAATATAAGAGTATAGAATATCGTTGGAAAAGTCTTGACGCGTAAATTACGATAAAAAAAATATTTTTTGAGTTTATCATAGTATAAAATACTTAAAAAACACTTTTAAAAGTTCGCACATGCAATTAACACCATGTCCGAACTATAAAAAGTGTTTAGTACAGTATCAAGTATTTAGTACTATATTAAACATTTTTCATAGTTCGCACATGGTGTTGATTGGTTGTGCGAACTTTAAAAAATGTTTAATATAGCATAAAATACTTAAAAAACACTTAAAAGTTCGCACATGCAATCTGATATATCTGTAATAAGTCATTGAATACGAGCAAACTTTTATTACTATTTATGACTCGATACTACCTCATAATGTGAAATTCTGAAAAAAAAACTTTTTTCGAACAGCCCAATTGACAAATATATTGAGTTTTAGAAAAGGAAATACGAAGACACTTGGCACCGAAGTACTCTTGAAATGAGATGTCAGTGCTAAACTGATCTGCCACGGGACACTGATCCGTCATAAGATACTGATCCGCTCGTTTTGCTTTTTCAAAATATTGAAAAATAATTTATATTTTCTACACAAAAAAGCTCAAAATTTTTAATGTTTAAAATATTCATTTTATTTATTGAGAATAATAAATTTTCAAGATCAGTTTGTTGACTTCATTCAACTGAAACTTTGAAAAATTCTAAAAAATTATATTTCATGCTTTTCAATTACTTGAGTTTGAATGTCAAAATATTTTGTTAATATGATACATATAATTTTGAAATATTGCAATGACACAGCAAAAGTTTATCTGAAAATAGAGAAGAAACAACTTTTGAAGTAAAATATATTTCTTATTTTGCTATTATTTCAAATTACAATTTTCATTTCATCGTAAGAAAACAAAAGCATACATTTATTAGGAAAAACTGCAAACTCAAGACTTTTATTCCAAAAAAAAACTTTTATTTTTCAAGATGTTTCAGCTAACCGCAATAGAAGTGCAAGAATCTCAGTTTTACCATCAACAAAAAAACCTTGCTAATAAGAAATATAAAAATTTTCTCTTTCTTTTTGCTTTCAGTTAGTTCTATCTAGTTCATTGAAACGGAAATAAAAAAATAAAGTTTTACGCTTAGTCGTTCAAATAAATTTTTCTCTATCTTAAGGGAGCATGACACACTTTTTATTTGTTAATAAAAGAATGTAAAATTACAATTAGCGGAAATTTCTTTCTTAAGTTTCTTGATAAAAAATGATGATGATGATGATGAAGTGTCATGAAAATGTTTCGAAAACGGTTCAAGGAGAGAAAAAATTATTTTACTCTCGTGGTGTGTAAGGAAGGAACTTGCTGTCGCCTTTCAAGATCATTTCTGTCTTTTCTATTCATTGCTTTATAGAATAAATGTGAAAAAGGTGCGGAAATGTTGCTTGCCTTGACTTGCCTCTGACTGATGTGTATGAGTAGAAAATTTGCGCTCATTTCATGATGAGAGGAAAATTTCTTGTAGTGAAATTTTACACTTGAAATGGCACTCAAATAAGGATGTAATCCAAAACTTTTATTGCATAGCTTCGAGACAACAACAACAAGAAAATTCGAGTAAGAAGTAAAATTTGTTTTTGTATGTAAACATGTTTACGCAGTACTTACTTTTTCACTCGCAGCTAAAAAGAGGAATATGAAACTTATGCAGAAAAATAAGTTGCTTATTTATGTTTAATTTTTTTAGATGCTTTAAAGGTCTTGTCTATTTATGATTCTTTATTCTTTCTTTTTATTTAAATAGCACATTGACATTAGAGTGAAATGAAAAAATTATTTTTTCTCTTCAAATAATCAGAACTCATTTATGTAGATAATTTATGATGAAAAATCTTATAGTCATGGATATAACGATGGAAATATAAAACATTTTACGAATTGTTCAATTTCTTAAGAATTTTCCATTCTCTTTCTCGGATTTAGAAGTTTTCCAGAAATTGTAAATTTTTTAAGTAAAAATGATAACAAAAGTGAAGTTTCATGTTTCCTTAACAACATATATGCGTGTGGGTTGTTCCATCTTAAAATATATTTAAGAAGTTAACATATATGAGATGATTGATGATTTGTAAACCATTATGATAATATGATATGTTAAAAAAAAGCAAATGAAAAAGTTTCGAGGTTATCAGCGATTTTAGAAAGAGAAAAATTGTGTTTTTTTAAAAAAATAAGCCGCATAATTCTTTCTTTATGAATTGACTTCTTTACAGTTTATATTTCAAAATTTAAGGAAAAATCGAATTCATACATGTGTAAAATGTCCTCATTGCGTGTGTAGGAAAAATAGATCCATATCTTGTCAGTTTTAATATTCATGCATGATATCCAAGCATTATTAAGCAGCTCTCAAGTTACAACTAAGCTAGGAAACAAGAAGAAGGACGGAAGAAAAGAAATCATGTAATTTATCAACACAAGAATAAAAATAAATGTACTCCGTGAAGCAATTTGACCCTTTCATTTCACATAATTTTATTTTGTTACCGAAACATTAAACATTTTTCTCTTGAAGAAGGAGGAGTATAAAAGAAAGATTACAAAGTTCTAACAATCTATGGAGGCAGAAATGAGCTTGTGTAGCATAAGATTGAAATTTTCTGCTCTTGATATCATAAATTTTTTTAATTTACATCATTGTCGTCGCTTCTTTTCTTTGTTGATTCAGTGACAATTAAGCAATTTAGCAGTTAAAGAAACAAAATGGAAGTTTTAGCTAATAATCAATTAAGAACATCTTTTTAATATCACTGTACCGTTAAAAGAAATTATAACTGGCAGAAATACAAATTTCTCACTTTTCTGTTGTTTTAAAAGGCGAAAAAAGCATATAGCGTAAAATTTTAATTGCATTTTTCTCTTTCTTTTGCAAGAATTTCTTAATGATTTAATTAGTAAAATAATTCAAACTTGATAAAAAAAATCAATAATGTCAAAATCAAATGAATTTAAAATGAAGAAAAAAAGTTTTTCAATAATAAATTTTCTTTCAATAAAAAAATTTCTCTCTCGCCATTTGGTCAAAGATTCATGTTTTCAATACACTCTATCGAGTTTTTTGAAATTTGAATAATTAAATTCCAAGATGTAATGGACCCCACATTTGAATCTGTCGATGAATAAAGGAAAAAGTTTGAAAACAATTAGCAGATTGATTTACGACTTTATACTGCTGTGAGTTGATTCCTTGACATTTTCAAGAGAGATTTATAGCCATTGTTTTAGAGATAATTTATTATTGACTCAAGCAAGCTCGTGGATATTGTGAAAATTAATTGAAGATCAATATGAACATGTAGATTGAAAGTTACAAACATTACAAGTTGATAATTTATTTGAAACTCTTTTTTTACTGCACTCAAAACATTTATTGCTCTTTTCTTTTGCCAAGTGTCATTTACAATATTTGATTCTTTCATGCAGGAAGAAAATTGTTCTCTGCAGATACAAAATTGAACTGAACTCAATTAAAATGAGAATTGATATAAATTCAATAAGGAAATGACATTTAAAGATTGAAATCTTTTCAGAAATGATTTATTGATTTGTAGTTTTGTGAGACAAAAGTAAAATTTCTTTATCTATTTAGTTTTTCAACAATACAATGTTATTTAAAACTTGAAAAAATTCACAAAAACAAATTTTTAAGATCATTTTGCGTCAAATAGACTCGATTAAATAAAATTTTAATACAACTTTCCGTTTACTTTCCATGTTCTGTAAAATACAAATCTTAAGCCATTTTTGATTATTTAGGATTTTCATAAAAGATTACAATTGTTGCTGTTTTCAATTTTATTGCTGTAATTCAGTGACTTCAATCACTTATTGATACAAGTACAATATAAGTGACTTCTCATTCATAGGAATTTAAGTAAAATATTTGTAGATGCATTAACTTAGCTTTTATAAGATAAAAATAAATTCTTAACATGGAGAAAAAACTTTTTAACTGGTATAAAGTTGGATCTAATAAAGTAAGTTTAATGCCAGAAAAAAATTAAAACCATATTAGACCTAAAAAGGTTTTATGAGACATAAAAAGTTTGTATGGAAAAGAATTTATGAGTGTCATAAAGTAGACATTTTATGCCACATAAATAGCTTTATTTAATCCAACTTTATGCCAGTTAAAAAGTTTTTC
>JACWBX010003124.1:0-40462 GCA_014622435.1 Polypedilum pembai
TAATAATAATAATAATAATAATACCAAATCAATTATTTAAGCAGACACATTACCACGCCATAAATGAAATGAACACGAAAAGCTCTCATATCCTTATGCACAACGGCTTTTAACAAAAACATTCATCACTTCATTATTCATAATATCCCTTTAACCCCATGAACTTCGATTTTATTGCAATTATGATGAATAAATTATGATATTTAAATATTTCTGATAATCAAATTGTGCAGAATAATCAAAATATTTCTGATTCATTATGACTTCAATTTTATGCTATCTCATTGTGCGTATAAAAATAGCTTTTACTACAATATTATGATTATAAAAGCTCGATTTTGTTGTTGACAAGCAGATAACAATGCTATTGTGAATGAAGCTGCAATAAGAGCGAATATAATATTTTCATGGAAATCTTTTTCGTCTGCATTTTACCCAATCCAAAAAAATGATTTTTTTGCTTAATTAACTCTTATGAGGGTTTCATTAATAACAACAGTATGTGTGTAAACAACTCATAACTCATTCATTCACGTACATGTTTGAATATTAACCCAAAATAATGAGCAAAAGAGATTGAGTGAGCTTTTTGTAGTTCATAAACTTTATAAAATCTAATTAAGGGAAATTTTCTGTCACACCTCAGGCAATCTTCTTTTGCCACAGTTTATTCAAATGAGAGAAATTTAGTTAAGTTTGCCTACCCCAACATTTTGTCTCTCATCTTTCTTATTCATGAATATTGAAGTAATTCAACTGTATCTGATAATTTCGGAAAATGATAATTTAAATTTGGGTCATTGAGTTTTCACTTTTTTTTTCATCAAATTTAATGAGATTTTATGAAAAAAAAGATGATGAAAGTTTTACTATCTACTATTAAAATGTTTTATTTTTCATTATAAACTAATAAATTTTTATTTTTCTTTCTTAATCTTTCAACAGATTGTCGCAAATAAAAAACTTTGTTAAAATGTAGAAGTACGTGTTATTTATCATAAAGAAAGAAATTTATATTTCCACGTAGTGACACTACAATATTGCAGAATCTCATTGTATAAAGAAAAAGAGAAAATTTCATCATGTTAATCAAAGAATATCGAATACCGTTGCCCCTCACTGTCGAGGAATATCGAATTGCTCAATTGTATATGATTGCTGTGAGTAAAAAAGATCTAGAAGCCATTTTCTATTCATATCTAAACTTTAACTTTTCCATATGCAGAAAAAGAGTCGAGAAGAGAGCAAAGGTCATGGATCAGGTGTTGAAATTATCATAAATGAACCATACGAAGATGGTCCAGGAGGAAAAGGTGGACAATATACGAGAAAGATTTATCATGTTGGCAGTCACTTGCCAGGATGGATTAAGAGTCTTTTGCCAAAGAGTGCACTCACAGTCGAGGAAGAAGCATGGAATGCATATCCATATACAAAAACTCGTTACACATGTCCATTTGTTGAAAAATTCTCTCTCGAAATTGAAACCTATTATTTTCCCGATAATGGCTATCAAGAGAATGTTTTTGGCTTGTCTGGTGGCGATTTACGTAATCGAATTGTCGATGTAATTGACATTGTTAAAGATCAATTAAGTGGTGCTGATTATTTGCGCGAAGAGGATCCAACATTGTTTGTGAGTCAAAAGACTGGTCGTGGCCCACTCCAAGAGAATTGGGTTGAAGAGTATTGGAATGAAGTGAAAGGGAAGAACCAGCCAACTGAGAAAAATTATGCGCTTATGTGTGCTTATAAATTGTGCAAAGTTGAATTTCGATATTGGGGAATGCAAACAAAATTAGAGAAATTTATTCATGACACAGCATTGCGGAAAACTATGGTGCGAGCTCATCGGCAAGCGTAAGTATGATTATGAGATGAATCTTAAATTTCTAAAATTTATGTGCTCATCAGATGGGCATGGGTTGAAGAATGGTATGGTTTGACAATGGACGATATTCGAGAAATCGAACGACAGACACAACTCGCATTGCAACGCAAAATGGGCAATGGAGGCGTTGATGCTGAAGAAGAAGGTAACAATTCATGCATACAATTGCTAGTCTAGTTCAATGAGCACATTTCGTAACAGAAGCACGATTACCGATGTTACTCAAAAATGATGCTCATCCTTGAATATTTTTCTTTCTTTTTCTCTCTTTCTTCTTCCCCTTGATCCCCTTCAAAATTTAATTGACAAAAAAATAATCAATAACTAAATTCTAAAATTAAGATGAATTTTTGACTATTGAAATTTTAGAACAAAGCGTATCGGACACAATCAGTAGGCAATCAAATCAATTTAACTCAATTGAAAAGACAGAAGAAAATTCTACGCCAATGATTATGAAACGTCCGCCTATACACATTGATACAACAGCACATGCTGAAAGTTCAGATGATGATGATGATGATGATAATGCAGAGACGAAACATAAGAGTGAGAATGAGAAGCAACAGGTTGCAATAGGAAAGAGACACAGTGGAACAATTGGCAATTCCAAATTACAATTGGGCTCTAAGGGAGCGCTTCCATCACCACTTGGCTCAGCACACAGTTTTGATCTTCAAGTATATAAGCATTAGCGAAAAGAAAAAGTTGAATAATTTCTAAATTTTTTTTTTGTTTCTCTAATAGGTTGCTAATTGGAGAATGGAAAAATTAGAAGTTGATTCAAAATCAGGTTCCGAAGAAGAGTTCTTTGACTGCTTAGGTGAGAATTGATAAATGACAGCTTCTTTCTTTGCTAACAATTTAAAAAGTTTATTTTCTTTGCACAAACACTCACATTAAACTTACAAAACTTTTTCTTTCTTTCTACTAATTTTACAACTTTGATTCAAACTTTTAGTTCATAGATCAATGTCAAGAGGTACAATCACAAATTTCAAGCTTTTTTTAAAATTAATTTTTCGTTAACATCATAAATAGTTTTCTGTTTAAATTTTTTATGTAATCTTTATATTTTTCATTCATCAGCAGATATGAGTGAGACAAATACTTTGACAAAATGGAGCTCTCTAGAATTGTTAGCAGAAGAAGAAGATTCACCACCACAAACTGCAAATCGTCTACAAGAAGACACAATTTTCTCACACGATTATCTTAAACGAGTTGCATCAGAGCGTGGAACGAGAAGGCGTCAATTGGGACCAAGTCCAAGCATTGAACGATCACACTCGAGAGATTCTCCTCCTGGTTCACCATCACCTTCAGCTTGTCCCATATCCGTTCTTATTCTCGTATTTCATGCTGGTAGTTGTCTTGATGCAACTTCTGATTTGACGGCAAAAAAATCTGACATTACAACATTCCGAGGAGCAATGGAAAGTGTCGCAAGACAACATTATCCATCATTAGTTGGGCATTTTGTGATAAAACTTGTCGCATGTCCATCAGTGTGCACTGATGCATTGGGAATTCTCTCTAGCTTATCGCCATACTCATTCGATGCATCTCCTTCGCAAATTGATCTTCCTAATCTCACTGATATTCCAATTGGTGCAATACCATTGCTCACCACGTGTACACAAGATTTTGTTGACGCTGTCAATCGCACTGTCAACTGTGCAAATCAAGTTTATGCGGATTTTCTAAAATCAGATGATGGAAAAGGTTTCAACGGTCAAGTGGTTGTAATAGGAGACAGTATTGGCTCAATTCTTGCTAATGATGTTCTTTGCCGCTCTTCAAATCGTCATGGAAGTGAGGCAAGTGGTTTAGACAATTTAGATTATGAACATAGCGATCTCGATGCTAATCGATTATTAATGGCACCTTCGCCACGAAGACGTACATCTTCAACGAGTGAAAATCGCTTGCCTAAGTTGGAATTTGAAGTTGGTGACTTTTTTATGTTTGGCTCACCACTCTCAGTTGTGCTAGCATCAAGACGATTAACTGATTCTCGTCTCGGTGCAACCCGTCCTCAATGCAATCAAGTTTATAATCTCTTCCATCCAACTGATCCAATTAGTGCACGTCTTGAGCCATTAATTAGTGCACGCTTCAGTATGCTCGCACCAGTCAATATTCCACGTTATGCAAAATATCCTTTGGGAAATGGTCAGCCATATCATTTGTTAGAATTGATTCAAACGAGTCCGCAAATGTTCAGTGATCTGCCTCCGCCGAGACGCTTGTCAGATGGCAGTATTCAGTCAAATCATTCGGGACTAATTGATAATGTTCCATTGACAACTATCAATGCATTACAACAAAGATGGTGGGGAACGAAGAGACTCGATTATGCACTCTATTGCCCCGAAGGTTTATCAAATTTCCCTGCACATGCATTACCACATCTCTTTCATGCAAGCTATTGGGAAAGTTCTGATGTGATTGCATTCATTTTGCGACAAATTGGTCGTTTCGATATGAATGCACTTGCTGGTGATGATATTAAAGAATGTTCATCATTTAGACCAGGACAACCTCGAGAAAAATGGAACAAAAAGCGAACAAGTGTTAAATTGAAGAATGTTGCTGCCAATCATCGTGCAAATGACGTCATCGTAAAAGAAGGGGAGCCACAAAAATTGATGGCGCGTTTTATGTACGGCCCACTTGATATGATAACATTGGCAGGCGAAAAAGTCGACATACATATAATGAAAGATCCACCTGCAGGCGAGTGGACACTTTTGTCGACAGAAATTACGGATAAGACTGGACGAATAATGTACACTATTCCTGAAGATAAGAGCGTTGGCTATGGCATTTATCCAATCAAAATGGTCGTTCGTGGCGATCACACAAGTGTCGATTTATTTTTGACAGTCGTTCCGCCACGCACTGAAGCAGTCGTTTTCTCAATAGACGGGTCATTTACCGCATCAATGTCGGTCACTGGCAAGGATCCAAAAGTCAGAGCAGGTGCAGTCGATGTTTGCCGACATTGGCAAGAACTCGGGTATCTTCTAATTTACATAACGGGTCGACCCGATATGCAGCAACAGAGAGTTGTTTCGTGGTTGAGTCAACACAATTTTCCACATGGTATGAATAAATTTGTCTCCCACTGCCACTCACATTGAATGTAATGTAAATGTTTGCTTTTATTCTCATACTCTTGCGACCAAATACAGGTTTGGTTTCCTTTGCTGATGGACTTTCAACAGATCCGCTGGGACATAAAGCGGCCTATCTCAATAATCTCATACAAAATCATGGTCTTGTGATTCATGCATGCTACGGTAGCAATAAAGATATTAGCGTTTATACAAGCATAGGACTGAAACCAAAACAGATTTTTATTGTTGGCAAAGTGAGTTTTCTTGGAATCATTTTATGAATGATTATTTTGAAAATTGCTCTGCTATTTCCCTAAAGGTTTCTAAGAAATTACAATCACTCGCAACGCCTCTTACTGAAGGTTATGCTGCTCATTTAAATGCACTTATGTCACACGGTGGTTCACGGCCAGCACAAGGCAATCAAAGGATGGTTATTCCGAGACTCTGCTTCACTCTTCCAGGTCATACGCCCGCAATGAGACGCAGGAGGTAAGAAATTTGACAAATTTCATTATATTGAAATATTTTTTGTGTACCTTAAATCTCGTTTTTGTGGCTAAGAACTTTTTTTACTGCATGAACTCTTCTAATTCTCATTTAATTTTGCATTTTGAGAGATATTTCTGGTTTTTTCTATTATTTATGTTTCTCTTTTTATTCTACTTCTATTTTCTGTAAGTAGCAAGCTAAGTTTCTTTAGAAAACGTGACAGAAGTCCTTTAAGATCTTTACAAATCTATTGTGATCCATTTCCTTGAAAGTTGAAAGAATTTTTCCATAAGTTGTAACATTTATGTTCTCTATCTTTCTCTATCATATTAATCTTTCAAGTGTAAGTAATAATTTTCATTTGTCTTATCATTTTTGTTTAGTTTAAACAAATATTGTAAAATTAGCGATAAGTTTTGTTGCATGTTGGTCAAAAATCTTTTTTTTTGTGAGCTTTCTAATTTAGCTTTTAAGAAAAATCTTGCTAAGACTAATGAGACTAAATTTTAGTCTCTGTATAATTTTGTATAATAAGCTAAAAGAATTCAAAATCAAAAATGACCTTTGTGTACTTTTTTCTTCTTTCACGAAATTTTTTAAAAAAACTAAAATTTGATTTTTAAAAACTAAGGCCATAGTTCAGCACACTCATTAGACCACGAAACAATTATAGTTGTTCACGCAAAAACTCCCGAAAAAAATCACAAAAATCAGTAGCAATAAAAAAAATTGTACGAAAACGAGACTGCATTGCTCGGAGAGGTTTGTATAATTGATTATAATTGTAATGTAATGTTTGAATGAAATAATGTGCTTAAACAAATAAAGACACCATACAACTCATGAGTTTAGTGTAGTGTGAATATAGAAATTAGAAGAGAAAAAATTTCATTTTTTGCTTTTGAGTTTATTGCATGTTTTTCCATTACACAAGCTGCACAAACGAATATAACTACTGCACTCTACCTCTATCACATTTAGATCATAGTCATATGTAGTTGTGCATTATAAAACTATCACCATATTCACAAAAATTATTGCTGAATTTTAATGTTCGTTTTCTTTTTTTTCATTAGCAATGAAACTCTTAAATTGTCATCACCAGTGCGTAACACTTACTTGAAACAGCGTCGATCATTCTTTCAATAAATATTTGTCATTCTATAAACATCTAAACAACATAGAAGAGTTGGAAATTTTTGTCACATGTGTAAGGACCTAATTAAAAATCAATTTCGAAAAAAAGTTGTTATAAAATTTCTTTTTAATTTAGGTACCTGGGAACTTTTCAACAAAGACTGTTAAATCCCTCAAAAAAATTTAAATGAATATTTAAAACAAAATACAACTCGATGAGAGAATCAGTAAACATTTTCCCAACAAATCAAAATAAATGAAACAAGAGAAATAATATTATTATGTGTAGCAAATGTTACCAAAAAATATTTGATGAAATCTCGAAATTAAACAAAGAAACGTTTTTATGCGCTTATTAAAAATGCATTTAAGAAGAACAAAAAAAATCTATATTTGATGTGCGAATTGATATCGTGAAATTCTAAAAGAAAACTTATTATATATATTGAAAAGAGGAAAATTCATGTTGAAAAAATTCATTTTTTAGTAATTCATTCGATTTCTCTAAATTCATACAGGTATTTCGTAAATTATTATATTTTTATACAAAACAGAAGCATGTAAGAAGTAAAAGTTCATTTGATGAATCAACATTGAAAAATAAATTGTGAGATCAAAATTTTTTTGTCGTGATCAATTAAGTAAATTTTAATTTTTTTAATATGGTGATAGAAAATATAAGGAAACTTAAGAGACGTAAAGGTGGTTAAGCAAAAAATGATATTACTAAATGTGTTTATATATATTTAAATGTTTAGCTCTAACTAGGAAAAATAAATAATTGAAATTTGAAATCAATAAAACTTCTCTTCCTGATGAATCATGTGAAATTTTGATGAAAAAATGATCTGAGAATGTAAAAATTTTGCCAAGTTCAATAAAAGCAATTTATTGCGATAAAATTTAAATAATTACCAATAATTTTAATTTAGACATTATTTTTCTTTGAAAATAGCTGAATGTAATTTTAAACTAAATTTATTTATACAAAAACAAATTTTAATTGATAACTTTTAGACTCACGTGCTAAGTTCTTTTATGTTGAAAATAATTTGTGAATCATTAAAAAAGCACTTAATAAGAGTTATCAAAATTGATATGAAAAGAAAAGATAATAAAATGAAAAATGACTAAAAATAACTTATACAAATCTACTTTTCATTAAACACGATAAAGCAGTAGTTTGTTGCGTTTGTAAATTTTTGAAAAGTCAAAATTCCTACTGATTTTATCAAAATCAAACTTTGATACTTTCAGTACTTTAAGCTCATCACAGTATTCATTATAAACAATACTACGCAAAATTTCTTCTGAAATTACACCATGTCCCAATTCAAGATGTCTTAGTCGCAGCTTTTTCAATATTACATCCAATATTTCATTTGATACATTACAATAATCTCGACGTATAATCAGTTTTTCAATTGCTGGCATATTTGTCACAATATTTTTCCATCCAAAGAATTTGACGTCATAATCAATGTAATCAATTGTTAGCGACTTTATTTTTACTTTATTATCGAGACTTGCAAGATTACTAAAGTTTGAGTCAATTGTTCGACTTGTAAAACCAGGTAGACAAAGCTCTTGCAATTCAGTAAATCTCGAGAGAATATTGAATAAATATTTGTCATTAATCGGCATGTCACCGATGAGTTGCAAATGAGTAACATTTGGAAAAATTTTGATAAAATTTATAAATATTGGCAGATTTTCAAAAGCAAAATTTCCATAAATTGTGAGCTCTCGAACGGAACGATTGATAAATTGGTGACTTCGAAAAAACATCAGCTGATTGATATCGATATGAACAGTTCTAATTGAATTTGCAAATATCTGTCTGTAAAAGTATATGGTATCCATCGATGTTATAGGTGTGTTGATAATTTTTAGCAGTTTTAATTTCTTTTGACTCTTAATTAAAGAAATCATTTGTCGCATATGTTCACGCGAGAATTCACAATGGATAAATGATAAATAACTTACTTGACATTGTAAAAAGTTTTCATAATCAAATAAATTGCAATTGACTGATTTAATATTATCAAAAACCAGCGTGTCTAGCGATGTCTGCTGAATCATCATCTCGCAGAATTCCAAACAATTTATGACGTTCGTGTTGTTACATCTCAACCTTATCTTTCGCAACTTAATATCGTCATTCGAAGTAAACAAACCGAAGATTCTTAAATCAGAATTTACGCAGTTTATTTCAGTGAGAGAGCAAAGCGAAAGCTTGGGAATTCGAACGATTGCATTTAGAATTTTGTTTTCGGGTTTCAATATTTTCACACAATTCACTGTCAATGTCCTCAAGTTTGGTATGTATCTCAAAAGTATCCTCATCTGGTCAATTGAATCAAAAACGTAATTATCGATTTCCAAGTTTCGAATAGTATTACCAAATTGCTTGAATACATAGCAGTAGTTCATTATTCTTTCTTTTTGCAATTTAACTACAACTCTTGTCACTTTTCTCGATGAATTCAATAGTGGTTCAATGAACCTTTCATCATCACAAAATTCATCTGCATCAATTAAATACAATGGCAGTTTGTCCATAAGTACAGTTGAATTTTCCACAATACTTTTGCAATATCTATCAACTAACATTACATTTTTTAAATCGTTCGCATCCAAATATTTAAAAATATTTTCACGAATTTCATCTGGAAGCAATTCCATTTTCTAACTGTTTAGTTCAGCGTCGGAAATAATACTGCGACAAGTGAAAAAAAATATATTGTGAAAAGAACACAAAAACATTCGTTATCATTCAATTAGATAAAAATATTTTTTTTCGCTCGGCAGTATGCGTCATCATCTGTAATTAGCAAAAAATGTTTTTAAAAAATCTATAATCGTTTGAAATATTTAGAAGTTTTATTTATTCATAATTTCATTCTTTAATCAATCAATCACGCGACAGATTCAGTAGTCCTACCTTTTAAAAAAATGGATTGTAAAATTATTCGCAAGTTTTTTTATCTTAAAAAAGAAGCAATAAAAATTGTAAAAGAACAAAGAATTCAATATTTTACAAAGTATTGACTGACATACATATCATCAATTAACAACAAAAATTACTGTTCTTTACTCAAGGCAATGATAATTTAAA
Source organism: Polypedilum pembai (assembly GCA_014622435.1). Taxonomy (NCBI): domain Eukaryota; kingdom Metazoa; phylum Arthropoda; class Insecta; order Diptera; family Chironomidae; genus Polypedilum; species Polypedilum pembai. Next base: position 9,761 of record JACWBX010003124.1, read on the forward strand.
GAACTTCTTCTAAATTGAGAACTTAATGACTTAAGTACATTTTGCATTTTTTTGTTTCATGAGATTAGGAAAATAAAATTAATTATAAAAAAGATTGTGAAGAGAGAAATACAGTGGAAAATGTTATTTTTGTATCATTCACATGCTGACTATTTTCAATTCTATTAATGGTTTTTAATCATTTAAGATCCAATAGCAAGAGCAACGCCAGCTAAAAAACTTAAGCAAAAAATATGACACTCTTTGCATTTTGGACCTCGCTCATCACCGATTAAATATGTATACCACTTTCTTGCTTTCTTTCCTTTTTCTCTGGCGAAACGTTCAGCTTGATCCAATTTGCGGTCGATAAATCTATCGGCCTAAAAGAAAAACCGTTTTTTAGATAGATATAGAATATAGTATACATATCTGAAATTTATTTTTCATTCTATTTCAATGTCGATAGTAAATTGAAATAAAAACACAAAAAACTATATTTTCTCCTGAGTCACAAGACTAAACTTAAGAGTAAAATTAAAATTTATTTTTACGAGCTTTCTTTGAATTTTTCATTTAATCAGATGAATAAAGAAAATTTCAGGATTCGATTGATTGTGGATATTTTCGAAGAAGATAATAATGAATGAAAAATGCTAATACAGTAAATCATAATTTTTGAAGCACTAAATACAACTACTTCACGAAAAAGATATTCCTATTAAAAATCCACCGACGAATGAAGTTGCTGCATAGGAATTGTCTTTCAAATATAATTTGATCTAAAATTGAACATGATTAGACAAGCACATTGCATTTCAGATCTCATCTAATGAAAGTGTATATGTGTGACACAATGTATTAACATTGAGCTTACCTTTTCTGCCCATGAAGGTCCCTCGCCACCCATTGCTACTTCTGCTTTGTCTGCTAGTTTATTTGCTTTTTTCGTGAGTTTGTTCCAATCAATTGTAACGTATCCTTCATTCGATGCAATTTGAAGCAAGATTATAGATCCGCCAACACCAATCGCTACAATTTTACCAACTTTCATTGTGATAACACCAGTTAGCCTAAAAAACATGATTGACCTTGTAACTCAATGCACTTTTTGCAAAAGATTTACTCACCAGCCGCTTGATACTCCCAATAAAATTTGTTTTGTCGTTGATTTTTTGTTTACATCTCGAAAGAAGTGCTGGAAGAAGTTTTTACCTTCATTACCTATACCGCTCATCTCTTTATTGATCTCGTTTTTAAAATTCTTGTTATCGACCCTGAAATATAGGCACATAGAAGAAGAAAAGAAAAAAATTTCAGAATACGAAAAAAATATATTTAAATATTGCATAATTATGTGTCATCGGCAGATTCATAGCAGATGCGATTAATGATTCTTATTAATCACGAGATTCTCACTCAATCAGCGTTAAAAATAGAAAATGAAAAAAAGAACTTTTTGGAAACGCAATTTTGCAAGAAAAATCTCAAAATGAAAAAAATTCATTTAAATCTGCATTAACTCAGTTATATTCATGTTAATATAGGACAAATATAGTTGTACTTACATTTGTTCTTGCAATTCAGATTTTGTACAGATTTTTAAACGAAATTCTTATTTTTCACATTAATTTTAAACAAAAACTCTTTATTAAAAAAAAGCCGATGCACACTTCTCTTTGTTGTTGCTGTTGAGCCAAGACACAGTTTTAAAAAGTCTGTTATAAAAATATTACTTTTATTCCTTTTTATTTTCAACTACATCATTGATCCATTTTAAATATGGAAGATTGCCATTATCAATTGATGTTGAAATAACTTCCGCTACTGAATAAGGATGATTTTCTCGAACATATTTAACCAATTCATCAACTTTATCGGTTTTAGTTTTTATCATCAACAATAATTCTGAGTCCTAAAGAAATAAAATTTCGTTGAATGTTTACAATAATATAAAAATTGAAGAAATTACTTCATTAATCTTTCCTTCCCATTCGTAAACACTTGTTATGCTCGGTATAATGTTGACACAAGCAGCCAATTTATTTGAAACTATTCCATGAGCAAGTCTTTTTGCGACATCATTGTCAGGAACGGTAACAAAACAAGCAGAAGCCGATTTTGGCTAAAAATGTAAATTAGCTAAAATTTTGAAAAAATGGAATTCTTTTAATTTACCTCATAGACAAAAGAGTCACTCATGTTTCTTGCAAAATATCTCAAATTTGCAACCAGCAAAAAAATACTCAGTCTCATGAGATATTGAACTTTTCGATTTTATTTTGCTATTTTGTTTGTTACGCGTCTATGAAAATGTAAACAAAAGTCATTCACACAATCTCTCATTCATTGAATAACATGAAGCCATGACATTTTACATTCCATCCTACTTATCTTGTTTTCTTTTTTTAAAAAATAAAAGCTTTAAGAAGAAGTTTGCGTATTTATTAAAATACAAGTAATATCTTTATTTTAACATTCATAAATATTAATATAACAATCAATTGTGTTATAAAATTCATTTACTTTTTCATCCTAAAAAAAATTGATAACTTTATAAGCAATTTCTCAAAAAAGAGAATTTGTATAGATATGATGATATAAAAAACCTTTTCATGCCTCACTATGTATCACAAAAATTTGATTGTTTGATGTCATACTTGAATGCTGTTCGATCTTTGTTTTGCGGGATTGGTAATCGTGGCACTTGTTGATTCATCAATGTGAATGATTGGCTCATCCTCTGAAGAAATCAAGTCCGATTCTGACTCATATTTTTTCAACGGTCGATGGTTGTTTTGATATTTGACCTTTTCAAGGATACTTTTTCCACGACGTCTTGCAGGTCTAAGTTGATGATGACCGAGAAAATGTTTTTTGTTTCGCATCAAAAAGTTGTCGGTCACCCAAAAAAGCAACACATTGACAAAGAATGGTATTATTAACATGACAATAATGACTTCCACTTTGGGATTCTTAAAAGGTGACAAAATTAAATCTTTGACATCAGTCCACATGTCAAGTTGAATAATTAAAGTAGTTAAAAGCTTAACAATCATCATAAGAAAAACATAAATTTGTGTTTGATATATCCAACTCTTTGGGGCATCTAAAAAAAATTAGAATTTGAAATGATCAGATTTGAAAATTTTTAAAGATCTACTTACTATATTCACCAAACTCGATTGCTGGAATGTTTTTGACTTTTGCTAGATAGATGGAAACTCTTATTCCAATATAAATTATAAATAAACCTATTGTAGAATCTAATAGAAAATTGATTATATACCTGTATGTAGGTGAATAATAAAAAATTAAATTTAATTACAATTTTTTACATTAATAAACTATCGCTAACCATGTACATGGATCGCCATGAAATAATGGCGATAAGTAGACGTTGGTCATATGAATGACTATCGCCCCTATTCCTTGCTTACTTGTATCCATCCACCATATATTCCATGGTCTATAAAAGAGATTAAATCAATCAATTAAATATTACTGATAAAGATTCGAATTACTTGCCTTCGCCGGTAGGTGGGTTCACAATATCTTTTTGCTACAAATGAAAAGTAAGAAATTGAATAATCTAATGCGTAAAGAGATCACATAACAATTGAGTACTGCATAATCTCATTAAAACTCAATACTAATCGAAGTTTTTCTTTCTTTATGCACGAACTGCTATGCAATACAATTCCAACTCACCAATCAAACATGAAAACGCTATTCCTGCTAAAATGATTTGTAATATCCATCCGAAAAAGTCTGTTAAGGCATCCTTGCTACAATGTAATGGTTGTAGTTCCTGAATTTCAATTAGACCTGCTTCAGTAGAAACTATTAATGTCGTATTCATGATTTTTCTTATTTTCTTCTTTTATAACATGTTATTTAATTTAAAAATTTCATTAAATAACAAACAGTATACTAGAATCCTTGAAACACCACAAAAACAACAAAAATAACTTAAAAGTCCAAATAAATTAAGAAATTTAGAGATAAAAGTGACTTGTCGTGAATGATAATAAAATAAAATGCAAGGGGGATTTTTATTAAAGAATAAAAAGATATTTGTGGTGAATTTTTTTTAAAACTTTGCCGTTGAATGATAATTTCACCACAGTTTTTATACATTCAAACAAAAAACTCATTCCCTCGTGAACTTTCATAGATACAAGACGTGCTATAGTTGTTGTGAGAAATAAAGGAAAAAAATATCCTTGAGTGTCTCAAAATATCGATGATTGTGTATAGTGTGAGAGCAAGAGTTTTTGAAAAGAAAAGATGCTATCCTGTTGATAGTGATAAGAAATAGTCTTCAACTATTATAAAACGATTTTCTTGAACTCATATGAGCAATTGAAAACAATTTATAAAGATTGAGCTCTAAGGCATCAATTGCATGCTCTTGTGTGTTGTTGTTGGATGTTTCAATAGAAAAAAAGTGAAGAAAGATTAATTCATTGTGTCACACTAAAGTGATTAACTAACTGACAAATTGCGTGTGTGTGCACATAGTGAAGGAGAAGAAGAATATAATATATAAAAGTGCAAAACAGTCTTCTCTCTTTGTTAATTTATGCATACTCAATTCTGCGGAGGATCTGATCTTACTATTGAAACATATTAGCTTTCTTTAAGACATTTTTGTATTTGCATAATATAAGAAACGAGTTTTATCTTCGTCAACGGTTGGTTTTTGTCGTTATTTTCAATAGGTAAGAATTCTTTATTTTAAGAAATGATAAAAATTTCTTTTGAACCGTTACTCTATTGTGAATTTTTAATGATAAAAAATATCAAGACAAAATCATTAGCTCAGTCAAGCAATTGATTGAATAGCGATTGAATTTCAACTTTCCACAAATGTCTTTCATCTTTTCACTCTCTTTTTTCGCACTAAAAAGTAAATTTTTTGCTGACAAAAAAGAAAAGCGAAAATGATTGAAAGAAAATTGTTGGTTTTCTTCAATGCTTGTATCTCAATTAAAAGAAAATGCCTTTTCTTGCCACTTTTTATGGTCTTACTTAATTGTGTCTATTTAAAATGGAAATTAATTTTATTTTACTTTTCAAAATGCTGCAATGTATTACGCGATAGTTTTATGATGATTACTGAACTGTTTCGTTCATTCAAAAAGTGAATAATTAACATACATTTATGAATAATAAAATTCTTGCCGGAATTTTTATATTTTGCTCAAATAATATACTTTCGCTTCTTTTTGTGTGTGCACTGAGCCAAGGCCATTGAAATTGAATGCAATTGAAACATAAGAATGTAGTGAATTTAAAAAGAGAAAAGAAACATTGATGATGATATACAATTTATGAATGATTCATCGTTACGATATCAATTTGTGTGTAAAATGTGCATAAACACATATGAAAAAATAAAATTCTCTCTTGACGAGCTCTGTCACGGGTCAAGGCTGGCAATTTATAAAGTGCTTTTTCATATCTGAATAAATTTCATTAGGACGGATTTTATCATTGCAATGTTCAAATACCTATGAAAAAAGTTCTCAAAATGTCAAATTTCAAAAATTTATGCCACATCATTCACGCGCCTTTTATTTCATATCCCTCAGAAAGAACTTAAAAGATACTTCGTAAAAGACTAAACGAATAAGAATAAAAACACAAGAGAAATAAGGAAAGAAGCAGATGACAGCTGTTTGCCTGCGTTTCCTAACCGCTCAATTCAATAAATTTCTTGTGTTTCCTCTATTTGTGTTATATATAAATGTACATCATGAAGTAAAAAAGATAAATGTGTTTGTGCGCCAATTGTTTTGGTCTCTTCAACTTCCCAAAATTAAAACAAAGAAAGAATGATAGAGAAAAAGTTCACATGTTTAATTATCGCTCATACTTTTGTTCTCTATTTGTTGACAATCATTTCTTTGACCTTTTGGACTGTAAAGAGTAAGAAGAAAGAATTCGCATAAAAATAATAAATTCCTATGGCATAACGTGGGAGATTTAAATAATTTTTTTTGGCAATTACTTCATTTATATATGGCAGAAGACAAACCTTGGTTTTAAACTGTTAAAATGGCTTATATTTGTGAAAAAGTTGAATGTATATTGCCATAGTATTTCATATGCGGGTTGTCTCGATTGCAAAATTTGATGTTTGCTTATTCTCAAATAAAAAATTCCATTTCTTATCGTTTTAATAAAATCTTATCAAAAACACATTTCTACCTTTATTGTAAAGAAGAAAATATTTCACACATTTATAAAAACATCTTGATGATGACATAAATATATGAACAACAACAATCGAACTTGTTTACACAATTTCAATTGAATGATGTTCTTCTTTTAGTTTTTTCTTTGGAAAAAAATTTTTCCATAACAATCATAAAAAATATGACATTTTACTCTTTCTTCGAATTTGTCAATTGACTTCTAATAATTTCATAAATTTCATCATGGTTTCTGAAAAGTATAATAAAATTAGAAAAGAGACTCGTGCGAAATATTTTCCACATGACTAAACTCTATATAGCTTCACTTTCATTTTCATCATCGATACTGATGTTGAAAATAAAAAATGATGAGTTAATGGCACTTGATAGATTGAAAATGTCTATTTTATTGACTTCTTATTCCCCTTATCTCTCTCTTAAACAGCTCTCGAGATAAATACATATCCATTTCGATAAAAGTTTGAGTAATATTTTATGTGTAAAGTAAAATAATTTTGACGTGTGATTCAATCAAAAAGCACATGGTAAACTTTCTTGTTTATAACAAACAACATCTCTCGAGGCAGTTCTATTTTTGTTAAGAAAAAATTTCAAATGCTCAAAAATTGAGAAAGTTTATATGCATACTTCATATTATCATTGTAAAATAACAAATGAAAATTGAAAAGCAAACTTTCAAAAGTCAAATATTTTTGTTTTCCTCTCAAAATGAAGCATGACCTCGAATTTTGTTATTGTTTGTGTTTTATTTGCAAACAACCATTAACGCAATTCAATTATCGCATTCATCCTTTCTATGATTAAGATACAAAAAAGTTTCTTGCTTTCTTCTTTATGAGTTTCGTGTAAATCAATTTTCTTGATGTGAAGAACGTCATTCTAAAGAGGTTTGGTTTTATTCGTTAACGAAGCTCTCACACAAAGTGGGAAGAAAAAAATTGCTTCAAGATATGAGAAACTCAGTCACAGAGAAATTACATATAATTGCGCCTACCTAGAGATTTTGCAAAATAAATGATAGACAATTAATGAAGTTCCAAAAAAATAAGTTTTCCTAGAAAAACAACATTTGGTAAATATTCGAATTTCCAAATTTAAAACTCAAGAGAATTATTTCACACGTGTCATGATTTTCTTCATTTTTCATGACTCAAACTGCTTTTTTCACTGATATGTCAGTTTATATTCTACTTTTCATAAATCTTTTGCAACATTTCTAAGGAAGGAAAGAAGAATGCGCCATTTAACAAAAGGCTAAAATTTCATCGAAAATGAGTTGCAAAAATAGAAAAAAAAAACATTTTAACAAGACTTGTGGCATTGATTTTTTTCTTCAAACCCACCTTCATGTCCATTAGTTTAGAAATTAAACTTAACGATATTTGAGAGCTTTTCTAGTGTGCTTCCGCTCATTCTAGCACTGAAATGTAATTAAAAACTTCTAGCGTTCTCTGACAGCTTCACATACTTACAAAAAATCAATAAGCTCAAATGCAGTGATGGAAAAACTTTATTTTTGACTATAATACAGTTAGCCAGTATGCATTTAATAGAATGTCAGATAAAGATAAAGTACTCAGTTGTTGTTGATATATATTAATTGGTGAATTAAATTTCAGAAACAGAAATATTAGTTTTCCAATTAATACACTTTATTATATTATGAAGTGGATTTTGTTGTTCATGGTCAAGGAAAAGTTGAACAACATTGAAATTTATTTAAAAATTTAAATTGATTTTTAGAAAATAAGAAATGACGCATTAAGAATTTTTCGTTGTGAAACTTTTTTAGACTTAGAACTCGTTTAATTGATTTCTTAATAAATTTATAATGAAAATGCTCATTCATCTGATAAATATTTAATTATAAAAATTTCTTTCCATCTCTTGCATTTTCTGTTTCGTAAAGCTTTCGTTCAACACAGGAAAAAACATTCGTTTGTTTGTCGATTGGATATCATTTAAACGGTGGCGGGTTTTCGTTTCAATTCAATAATCATGAACTCAAATCTAATTGAATTGGAAACATGGTTAATATTTCAGAAAATATCATCGGATTGTGCAAGTTGTTTGTGTAAGTGTAACAAAATAAAGAATTTTTTATATTGTTATTAATTGTTTTTTCATGTAGCCAAGGCATTTTTGTTCATTTATTTAATAATTCAAACTATAATAAGCTACCTTATTCACGTATAGCTTACACATTTTTATTGCTTCTCGAATACACGTGTATGAAATTAAACTTTTTCTATGATATCATCACACTTTTACACGATATTTTATATTATACACAAACATTTTCATTTTCAAAATCATGAAAGCATTGAGTGAGCTTTAATTCATAATTTAAATTCATTCACAATCCACAGAGTTCAGTCATATGGAAAATCATGTTATTTAGAAAATACCACAAAATTTATAATTACTTGTGAAAGCTTTTTATGTTTTACTCGATTCTAAATATAGATTTTAAAAGCTTATTTTTAATGGTATTTTAAGGAGAAATTTGTCTTGTTAAATTTTGATTTAAATAAGAAACACTCATGAGTCATGTTACGTCATTTATCATCCTTTTTGTCGACCATTAAATTCTCATAAATTATTCCAATGCTTAATTAAAAAAAGCTGCTTGTGTTTTATGTTGCTATAGTGATTTCAAAATAAATACATTCTCATAATGCACAATAATATATTTTTGTATTTGATTAAAACTTTATGTTGTTTATATTAATTTAAAAAGGAAAAAATGACATAATATTTTTACCCTTCATACTTTTATGTTTCTTATGATTATTTCAACTCTCAACAAGTCCTTATCTTTTCTTTCTTTATGTTTTTATTATTTTTAGTTTGTTGAAAAGAGAAAGATAAGACACAGTGCATCACCATCTCGTGAGCTTATAGTATTAATCATTGTCATTATCAGACAAACACACTTTTTTCCTACACTCCACAACAACCATCATTTGAAAAGAACTGTGGGACGCCGAAAGAAGGATCATTTTTTGTTTTTATTCGCTGCTTCTTTAAACGAGTAATTGACACTGCATCGTGGGAAAAAACGGAAAAGGGAAAAAAATCTTTTCCTTTTATCATCATCATCATCATTATCATAAACAACGGTTAACCAACCTTACTCACTCATTTCATGAAACTTTTTGTCGTGAACAGAATCTAGTCGTTTTCTTCTTTTTTTGGCAAACTTTTCAACTCTTTTTTTATAATTTTATTATCGATAAAAATAATGGTTGATACAGGTAAGAAGAAGAAAGCTATAACATTATTTCAGCACTAACATTGTTGCTTAAGTAGATATAGATATAAAAAGCTGATGTAACTAATTTAATCAACTCTCTTTGTGTGTCATTAAATTATTATGCATAATTCTTATCATTTTTAAAAAATTTTAAAATTCTTTTGCTCATTTGTATTTCTCTCATCATACAGTCATGACGGATAATGCATTCAAAGCAAAAGATATTGGCCTGCGAGCACAAAAGAAAATACTCAGCCGGATGGCTTCTAAGAATGTGGCAAAAGTGTTTATTGATGAAACTAGTGCAAATCTTCTCGATAATTTATATCGTCTAACAAAGCAACAGTATGGAAGTAAAAAAGATGCTGAGAAGCTTATAAAAAATATTATTAAAATTGTGATAAAACTAGGTGAGTTGGAATCATTATCGATCTATAAAAATCTTTCAATTTTATGAACTCAATTGATTTTCTCCTACAGCAATTCTTCAGAAAAACAATTGCTTCAGTGAAGATGAAACTAAAAAGACCGATACGTTTTATCAGAAATTTCTCAAGCTACAAATGACGATTATTTCATTTTTCGAAGTTGATTTTAGCTTTGATTTACATTATCTTCAAAAACTCATCAACGAAGTGCATCAACTGCTTAAAGAAATTGTCAAAAATCATCTAACTGAAAAAAGTCTTACTCGTATCGATGAAATTTTTACCTCCTTCTCAGATTCACAATTTCTTGAGTCAATATTCAAACCAGACGGACCTCAACGTGAAACAATGGCAAAGATTTGTGAAGATTTAAACAAAATCTTAGAGCAAAACGAGTAGAATTTTAAGCTTCACTCAAAACATGAAAAATTTATGTACCATTAAGAACAGGGATTAAATTTTTTTGCCTTTTTCCTCCTTTCTACACTAGTTTTTATTTACTTGAGTAGAAGATATAATATACAGCAGCAAATACCTAAAAATATGGCTATAATTTACTTTTAATAAGTAAACAAATACTTTCGTTTAAAAATGAGTAAATTTGCTTTAATTTAAAATTATCTAGTGAGGAATATTTTTTGTGTTATTTGAGTTGATGACTCAGAAAATAAATTGACTGACTAAAAAGTTTATGATTCTTGCTAAGTTTGTAAGTAATCTGATATAGTCAGCAAATTGATTTTCTAAGAAGCTCTTATACGATATCAGTTGATTGTATTCAATTTTCACTGAGAGGTACTTATTCGAGCTTAAAAGAATTTTATGTGTGTGAAAACCGACATATCAAGTGAAATTTTATATAAAGAATTCACAAATGAAAGAGATATACATGATCTTTGAAATTAATGAAGACATTTTAAAAATGGAACACTCTAAAAATATAAGTATAAAGTCAATCTGACTCATTATTTCAGAAAATCTGTTTTATTTATTGAGGATAGATTGAAATAGAATTTTATAAAATTGCGTATCATGTTTTCATACAACATATCAATAACATGAAATTCTGAAAAAATGACGTAAATTGTGTAAAACAAAGAATAGTTAATTAAAATGTAATATAAAATTGTAAAAATAAGAGACTAAAATTAGTTTATGAATAAAAAGTAGAAATTCAAATTTTTTCATTTTTAGGAAATTATTTTTTTCCAGAAGAAATTTTTACATTTAACGATTTCTTTAAATTCAAAAAGATTTGCTTCTAGCGGATAAATTGAAAACTAAAAATATACGTAGCTTGTGCAAACGTTTTCACGTACGTATTTGAATTATACGTATAAAATTTTTAATCTCAAGTCAACTATATCTCGCAAACATAAAAATAAACAAATAAAAGTTATTATCAGTGCATAATCATAAAGAAAACTATGACAAATGTCTTAAAAGGATCGTTAAATGATAAGAAAACTGATCAATTGATGAAAATTTATGGTTTACAGTGAGTAATTTGTAGTTTAAATGTCATAAAATAATTTCGCGAGAAAAAAGAAAAAATTTGTCCTACATACAAAATTTAAAAGGAATATTTTCGCATATAAATAAAAAATTGCTATTGATAAGGTGATAATGGTGTTTGCAAGCTACAAGTGTTATCATTTATTGCAGGTCAATTGATGGCGGTTCAGTGGAAAGTTTAAATTTTCATAACTATCCTGAATTCGATGATGGTGATTTATATAAATCAAGGTATGTGTGTGAATAAAATGTCAAAAAGTGCGCAATTTTTTCCTCTTATATGCTAAGTAATCTTAATCTGAGTGCTGTGGTTGTTTATCACAAGAATAATAATGTAACATGAAAATAATATGAGCCTCAAATAATATAAATTTCTCTCTCCTTTAATCTTTTATACAAATCTAAAAATAGCGAGAGTTATTGAGAGGCCAAAAAAGCAAAAAAAAAATTGTATGAATTGAGAAGAAATATTTTTTTGTGAAGATTAACAGAATTTGCTTGTGTGTTTGTGTATGTGCCTGTTATTGTAAACATTTTGTCAGAATCTCATATTTCTCTCCCTTATATTAAGAAGCAATAGTAGTGTGAGTTAATACAGTTAGTTTTTGGTAAATTTTGAAGTATTTTTAATAATTCATAATTTAATTTTTAATGCTTAATTTTTCAAATTTAAATTTCTGAAATTCGTTATTCTTTAAATTTATGAAATATTCAGTTTTTTTTATGAAAATATAAGTCAAATATTTATAAATATTACAACACTCATAAATGTGCTCAAGTGTACATTAGACCAATTTAATCTTGATTTTAATTTTTATTGTGTAAGCCATAAGTCGCGCAAAAATGTCATAAAATTTTTTCCTCTCACTCTCTTGCTAGCAATATGAGAAGGAAAAAATCTTCTCTCGCTACACGCAATGCCAGATGATTCATGTTGCTACTCGCATTGTTCGGTGTATATTTTATTTTCTTTTTTCAGTTCATAAAGTTGAAATGTGGCTACTGTGTGTGCTATTGTGTGTGACCTTCAACAATTAATATTCACTTTGATTTATTGTGTACTAACTATTTTTTTAAATGTGTGCTATAGTCTCCATCATTTTTTTCTTTAATTTTTCTAATTGCAGATTAACAATTTGTCGCTATTAAGTAGAAAAAAAATTCGCTAAGCTAAGCAAAAAAGAAAAAAAAAGACATTTGTATTTTCATTAGTTTTGCTAAACAGACACTTGAAAGAGAGAAAGGGAGAAGCAAGAAAAAAAGTTGCTAAAATTAAAAAAAGCAGTAGACAAAAGAAAAGAAAGAAATATTTTATTAACCCTCGAGAATTTTGAAAAAAAGAAATATTGAAAAGAAAGAAAGAAGTTTTAACAATAGACTGATTTACATTTCAATCAAAAAAATAATTCTTTACTTATATATTGAATTGATTTCTACTACTCTCTTTCTTACTGACTAAATGTGAGTATCCAAGAAAAAATATTAATATAGTGCTAATTTAATTCAATTAACAAGAACTGTTTCTAATTTTTTCTCACTTTACTGCATTCTTTTTGTTCTATGTATAGATATCAACAAGAAAAAACTGTCGAAGGGATGGCGCCAACGACAACGATTGAAACAATTACTATCACACGGCCCTTAAAAGTCATTGCATTCATATGTGGAATTATTGTTGTAGTATTAATGCTAATGGCTTTGACATCTACAGACTGGCTATTGTCAGCAGGTTGGCGTCAAGGTCTTTTTGTGCACTGTATATCTCAAGATGCCATAAAGCCTCTTCCATTTAATTTAGAACAAGAAGAAGGTCATTGTTATGATAGCAGAGATAAATGTGAGTTAATAAACTTTTTCAAAGGATTAATAGAATTTTACACTAGTTGTAATAATTTAAATCCAGAAAATTGTGTTCATTGAGAGTTATCAAAAGTTCTCTAAAATTACATTTATGAACCAAAAACTTAAGAAAATTATTTGTAACGGTTTTTAAAATTTCAAATTTAAAATTTTTTTTATATTTTTCAAAATTCGTTTCTAGTTTATATCAAAGCGACAGCTATTTTGTGTGTTATTACACTAATAACAGACGCAATTGCCACGCTGCTAACAGGATTTGGTCTAAAAACCCTTGAGGCCAATTTAAAATACAAATTTTATCGCATCGCTGTGATGGTGATGGTTGCTTCACTTCTCTCACTCCTTGTTGCTCTAATTCTTTATCCAGTGTGCTTCGCAGCTGAATTGACGCAAGGAAATCGAAATGTTTGGGAATTCGGTTGGGCGTATGGTGTTGGTAAGTAAAAAAATAATTATTTGAATATTTTTTGAAAAAATGTGAAATTGGTTTAAACTTTTTAATATTATTTTAATTTTTAGGCTGGGGTGCAGCAATCTTCCTCTTTGGCGCCGTTGTCCTCCTTCTATGCGATAAAGAATCAGAAGAAATTTACTATAAGGAGCGAAAAATTGTTCATGAATCATCGGTAGTGCGCGATTAGAAATCATTTAAGTCCCTGCCAGACATAGTGTGTTGATTTTATCTTAATTGACATATGAAAATTGACATCAAACGGACGCCTTTTACTTTGATTTTTTTTATCTGCGATTGAAGGATTTTATTCTGAGTTCTCGACAAAATAATATGATAATAGAAAACAAAATTTGTGTGATGATAAGGAGGAGAAAAAACTTCTTTCGAAATATATATCTGTTTTGAGTGTAACCAAGAAAAAGGAAGGAGAAAAAAAGAATTATTTTGAACAAAATTTGTGTGAACAAGTGCTGAAAAATGACAAAAATTAATCAAAGAGAGAAAATATAAATACTCGATGAAAAATATTCAGTGTGTGCAACATAAAGAATCTCGGACTGAGCCTTTTGATAATAATCTCCACTCATTATAAATCTCAATATTGCGCGATAAAAAAATATCGAAAAAAAGTGGGGCAGGGGCTTAATTTAATAAATTTTATTTCATAATAAGACGAATGTAATTTTTACATGAAACAAACAAAAATACCTTAAATCCTACAAAAGAAAAAAACCTCGTGTGAACGAAAAGAGAAAAAGAAGCAAATTCATTGAAGCATTGGTGAATTATTTCTAGTCAAAAAATGAAAATCATGAGAGAAGAGATACGAATTTAAAATATTAAACTAGAAAAATTCACGTAAAATCGCTAGCTTGACGGCATTGAGAAATATGAGAAACGCATGTCATACGATGACGCCAATTAATTCGAAAGAAATTGAAATCAATTTTATGAAGAAAAAAAAGTAGAAATTGTAGTCACGTTAAAAACACAGAAATCGATGTAGATTTTCAATTAACTTGAGAATAAGTGAAGAATAATTAAATGAATCGGATGAAAATGTTATATTTAAAAATATATGAAAAATTGAAATAATAAATTTTTCATTGTGGGTACCAATTAATGTGTAAAAAATCCTTATAAGATAGTCATGATGACATTATCTCTCTCTCTATCTATATACTATATATTATATACCTTATATCCTTTTAAAATAATTTTAAAAATGATGAAAAGAAACTTTTCAACTTGCCCAATAATTGTAGACATCTTTTACTATATTTGCATATATTTTTCCCTTTAAATTTTCTATTTACTGTCGCATACACACAGACACTCATCTGCATTAAACTTCTCTGATATATTTATACAAAAACAGCAGCATAAAAATTCAATCAAACTTTTTTCAAGAAAATCAAATAATAATGATTGCACAATTTATATGAAAAGGAAGAATAATACTAAATGATAGAGTTTATAATAGAATTATACATGATGTTGAATATTATACAAAAATCTTCACACTCATATTTCATTGATATTTTTTGATAGAAGCAAATATTTTGTCTTTTTATCCTTCTGAATATCTTTATTGATAACCCAACGAATAATTTCGTCTTCAAAATATATACAAACTTACACCAACAATAATTTACATGCACGAATCGCTCAAAACAGCAACAAGTCTTCAACAATAGTTCATAAATGAAAGCGACTGCCTCTTGTGTTTTTTGTATTAACTTTTTTTCTGATTCTCCTTTTTATATTCTACTACAATTTATTATCACTGTTCTCCACTATATATCAAATAATAATACCAAAAATATATACACATACACACACACACACAAATTTATTTCGTCCAAATTTACTCATTCATCAACTCATATATATCTCCGTCTACATCCTTCTGATATTATTGTTGTCAGATTGAGAATTCACGTGAAATCGTTTGTACTCAAATCTCCATTGAATTCAGGTTTTCAACAGACAGATTTAAGTACAAGCGTGACCCACATTTTCTCTCTTTAAAATCATTATTTAATGCGAAAAAAATACATACTATAAAATGGCAAAATATTCATCGTTCTCCCATTTATATATATAACCATACTCATGATTATTATATTGATGATAAAAATAAATTATTCAATTATTATTGCATTAAATTAGAAAATTTTGCATCAAATCAAAAGAAAAAAGAAATGAATGAACGATGATGATGATGAAAAGTTGAATTGATATTTATTCTAAAAACAGTAGAGTTTAGAATGTTTTTATATAAAAAAAGCAGATGGAAAATCAAATCTCGCTCCATTTATAAAATCAGCTAATGATGAGAGAAAACTTTATGTTCCTAACTTAAGAAATTTTTAAAATGATTTCCTTTTGAATTTTGGCGTGTGTACTAAAGAAAAGTATATTTTAAAGACAGTATGATCCATCCAAATGATCTTCTCTCAATAGCTTCCGGAAAAAGTGTAACTATTTAAGAGCATTTTCTTATGAGTTTAATAAAAAATTTAACATACAATATTATTTTAAAACATTGAAAACAGTAAATTATATTTTCTTTTGCGATGGAATAACGATGATGAGAAATAAAAGAGAAATCATTAAAATATCTGTATGAGTTTGGTATCAAATATAGAAAATTTTATTAAATAGCCATCACACATCACAATAACAAAAATAATTTTCTCTACATACTCAAGCTACGCTTAAAAGTAATTTTGCAGAAATATCACTGAACTTTGAGTTAAGTGCTCACGACATATTGGACATTCACTTTTGTATTTAAGCCAGTCACAAATACAGTTCCAGCAGTAAAGATGACCGCATGAGGTTGATGTCAAGTTCATACGACTTTCCAAACATAGAATACATTTTTTCGTATCTTCACTTGACAATGGATGTTGTAATCTTGACAGTTTTGTCACTGAGCTTTCCCTTGTTTCTCTTTCAATCTTTTGTAGCCTTCTTTCTTCATATTTTTCTTTAAATTTCAATAAGAGTGAAAACACAACTTGCAAAAGTGTTACAAAACCAAGAAATTTATAGCCACCGATATTATGATGATTATTTAACCAGAATCGTGTCAGTACATAGTGAATTCCCGTTATTCTCTTAGAAATTTGTAATTGACCTGAATTGGTGAGATAGAATATGCCACGATGGATTGCTTTTATATATGGAATGGATGATTTTAAAACACTAATTATTGTAATAATTGTCCTACGTGCTTCTGGAAGCAAATCCTCATTATCTTTAATCCGTTTCTCATATTCATTCAAAATCTTGATTAAAAAACTTTCACCACCAAATTCAAAAATTATAGCAATTACTTGAATTAATTTTTTCGGTAAATTATCTGTCGTGGTATCAATTTGTATCACACCTGTGTATTCTTCTCCTAATGTTTGCAATCTGTTTGTCGCCGCAAATCCATGATAAGCAACATTCACACATACTTTGATAAATTCATTGAGTTTTATTATGTTACGATTGTTCTTTGCTAAAAATTGTGTTACTTCTAACACATCTTGATTGAGATCAGATGTATATTGAAGATCCTTTTGTATTGTTCGAATCACTTCTGGCTGTCTTGCTTTCTTAATATAACTTTTACCCATTTTATTTCTTTTATTTGTTCTTGTGAGAGTTCAATAACAAGTTTTTATAAAAACACACAGGCAGAGAATACTTTGTAACATTTCTTTTACAAGTCTCTTCACAAAAATAACGCTTATCGGATTATAAATTAAGAAATCGTTTGAGATTTATTCATTCATATGAAAAGCTAAATTTAAGATTTTTTCTTTTCTTCATCTTCTGATTGTTCTTCTTCGCCACTTTCTTCCTCATTATCAGCACTTTCCTCATCACTGCCACTCTCTTCCTCAGAACTGCTTGATACATCAGATCCACTGTCAAAGACTTTCTCAACTTCTTCAGCTAAAATTTTCTTATATTCTCGAATGGTAATTTTTTCTGGTGCAATCTAAAATATAATGATTTTTGAATTACTTATATTTATTTAAAAAAAAGTATAATCACCTGACGAAGAAAATCAAGACGTTCTTCTTTCTGAATGTATTTTGCTAGACTCGCGTAACTTAGCGCTTTCTTATCTGTTTCATACACTTCTTTTGATAACCACTTAATGAATAGTTCTGTAGCTGTGCAAATTAGATAAGTAGCTTCAACTCCTATATTGACACTGCCTATATTTTGATCCATTTTCATAATTTTTCTGATTCGAGCCTTGAATTAAAGGGAATGCATTTAGTAATTTTTAATATTTCACAAATAATCAAAACTCACTAGAGGTAAAACATTATCTGCAAGTCTAGCTTTTCCTGTTGTTGATTGGCGTTTGTTTTCACCATTTTCTGCTGTTTTTGGTTTCTCTTGAGACATTTTTATTGAATATTACAAAAATTTACCGCGTAATTTCTGTTTAATGATTTCTTTTTGAAAACATAAACAAACAAAGTGAACAACCCCCTTTGTTTTTATCGAGCAATCGTTTTGAAAATAATTTTCTAAACTTTTTATTTTTAAAGATATTAATGGATACGTAGATTTATAAATAAATAGTTTATTTCAAAATGAACGCTCCACGTATACCAATATCACAATTATTGGCAGATAAAGATAAATCTGAGTCAACAGATGAGCCAACGAAAAAAACAAGAGAAGATTGGAGAAAACAAAAAGAACTTGAAGAAGCACGAAAAGCTGGACAAGCACCTGCTGCTGTTGATGAAGAAGGTAGGTTCATTGCATTTGACTGAATACAGCAAATGAATAACTTCAAATATTCTGTTTTCAGGCAAAGATATCAATCCTCATATTCCTCAGTATATTTCTTCAGCACCATGGTACTACGGTAAGTTAATAACTCTTTATAAAATAACAAAATCTTATCATATAACAACATTACAGGATCAAGTGGTCCAACATTAAAACATCAGAGGCCACAGGAAGAGAAACAAAAGCAATATTCAGGAGTTGATGAGTGGTATAAGAAAGGAGTCGATAAGAGCAAAGTTGCTACAAAATTTAGGAAGGGAGCATGTGAGAACTGCGGTGCAATGACTCATAAAAGGAAAGATTGTCTTGAAAGGCCGAGAAAAGTCGGTGCAAAATTCACAAATGCACAAATTGCATATGATGAATTTGAACAGCCTGATCTAAAACCAGATTTTGATGGAAAAAGAGATCGTTGGGCTGGATATGATCCTTCTAATCATCGTGAGATTGTTGAAGAATATCAGAAAATTGAAGAAGCTAAACGGCAATTGAAGGCTGAAAAGTTAAAAGAAGATCCAAATGCAGAATCATCGAGTGAAGATGATGAGGATAAATATGCAGATGGTGTAGACATGCCTGGTACAAAAGTGGACAGCAAGCAGCGTATCACTGTGAGAAATTTACGTATTCGTGAAGACACAGCTAAATATTTGAGAAATCTTGATCCTAATTCAGCGTTTTATGATCCCAAAACACGTTCTATGCGTGAAAATCCTAATCCAAATAAAAATCCAGAAGATTTAGAGTTTGGTGGTGAGAATTTTGTTCGCTTTACTGGCGACACACAGAAACATGCAACTGCTCAATTGTTTGCTTGGGAAGCATCTAGTAAAGGTGTCGATGTTCATGTTCTTGCTGAACCAACAAAATTAGAATTGTTGCAGAAGGAATACGACAAGAAGAAAGAAGAGTTTAAAACTAGTGTTAAGAGCAATGTGTTGGAAAAATATGGTGGAGAAGAACATTTGGAAGCACCACCAAGACAACTTTTACTCGCACAAACTGAACAATATATTGAATACGCTAGAGACGGTAGAATAATTAAAGGTGCAGAAAAAGTAATTATTCGCAGTCGTTATGAAGAAGATGTGCATCCTAATAATCATACAAGTATATTTGGTTCATATTGGAATAATGGAGCATGGGGATACAAATGTTGCAAGTCATTTGTCAAAAATTCATGGTGTGTTAAAGGCTCAGTAGGAGCAGAGGTTGATGCAGAACATGAAGCTCCATCAACAAGCGGCATATCAAGTAGCAAAGAAAAGGTTTCTGAACAAAACAAATTTGATTCAGAAAATGAAGAACGAGAGAAATCACCAAGTGAAAATAAGAAAGAATCATCAGAGTCATCAGATTCAGAAGACTCTAGTAGTGAAGAAGAGAGAAAGAAAAAGTCTAAAAAACGAGACAAGAAACGTAAAAAAAAGAAGAAGCAAAAAGATAAACGAGCTGAAAAGAAAGCAAAGGATAAATTGCAAGAAGCACTTGAAGCTGAAGACAAACGATTAAAAGAATATGACGAAATGATGAATATTGACGAACGAAAGAGAAAATATAACAGCATGTATGAAGCAAAAGCACCAACTGAGGAAGAAATGGAAGCCTATTATATGAAGAGAGCAAGAGAAGAAGATCCAATGATGCAATTTATGAAGAAAAAGTGAAAACTTGATCGATGAATGAATAAATAAAACAATTTAATATATTAAAGGTTTATTGAAAATATTTTATAATTAATTACTTCGAATTAATCAAAATAATATTGCCATGAATCAATTTTTTTTCTATACATATAAATTTTGATAAACCTAACAAATTTAATATGTAATATAATAATAATAGGTAGGTAAAAAGAATCAAGGACATAAGACTATATTAAAATCAAGTGACATTCGATATCTTACAAGAAAAAGAGATAAGATAAAAGTCACATTTCCTCAAATTTCTGAATTGTTTTTATAATTTTCTGCGATAGTTTTGGATGCCTCAAGCATAATTTTGGAGTTTGATCTAACCAAAAATATTAAATGGCATTCATCGTAAATTGTGAGTTCAATTTTGCTACGAACAAGTCCATGAAGAACAGTTGCTCTCGCTAAATCGAGCCATCGTTGCAAGGTCACTTCGCGTTCACGTAAAGGCCCATTCATTGAGACATCGCTTGGACCCCATAACACGTATTCTAGTACGGATTTAGTTCTGCAAAAATATAAGAAGAAAAGTTAATAAGATAGAAAATTTAAAAAAAGAATAATTTACTTTGAAAGAGTATCAGCACGTTCTTGAGCTAATAAATCTGATAGAATCGGTGTTAATTTTGTTTCAGGTAGAATTTCTTTGACGACCTTCGCAGCACACTGACATAGTGTTCCCATTGTTTCTTCTTCATCACGCGATAAATCTGAATTTATTCTGTAATTTGAAACACATGAAAGAGATGCTTATTTGAATTATTAAATTTTATATTTACCCTTGCAAAATGCACAATTTAGCTTGTTGATCCTTATTATCCATCTCTCGACACATAATGATATTTGACAAGCTCAGTGGCATTTCTTCAATCCCCTTGGCTTGCATATTTTTTAAACCATTAACAAGTTGAAGAATTATAAACCCAACCTCACGACATAACAAATCATCAAATAATCCGCTCTTGCTTGGACTTTTTGCACTCTCATTTGGTGATTTTTCATTTATTGAAATAGCATCAACACTCTCATCATTGCCTTCTAGATGATTGCCAAAGAGACTATTATTTTGAATTTTAGATTTCATCATTGAACCCATTGTCTCAAGTGTCTCGACCTGCAGTTTTGGAAGAACCGTAACTGTAGCTGTAAAAGAAAATGAAATAATTAGTTAGTGAAATTCTATTGACTATTCTTTTTCTTCTTACCTTGCACCATTTGAACTTTTGTAGTTGGCATTGATGGAAGATAGTTGTTTGGGACCAAATCACAAAATTCTGTGATCGGATTAAGAGCACCTGAAACACCGCCACTCATTTGATTTAAATGACTACCAGATACCATTTGATTTGAATCTGATGTTAATACTAGAGTTACATAGATTGAATTTTGCCAGAGTGCTTGATGAAACACACGCTTGCCAACAACCAAGCCAATTGAATCAAGTATAATGAAATCATCGAAGCGAAGATTAAGACAATTAGCGAGAGGACGCAGAGTTGGTGGTATATTTTGCGACTGTTGGAGCTGAAAGATTTGGCATGAATAAAAATTAATAATTTTAATACGATTTCTATTTTTGTGTTGCTTACCTGATCTAAAACTTGAGCAAGTGCCTCGTGATTTGCAACAATTACTGCTGAGTAATTATCCTCAAGATTCGTGTGCACAACACTGCGACCTTTACGCATTCTCAACCGACTGACAATCTTGTTGCGTGATGATCCCTAGTTGAATTTTAAAAATATTTGAAATTGTCTTTTAAACAAACATTTTATTCCTTACTTGATGACATCCATCACCGATTTCGCCAGCAATATCAAGACCAGCTTCACTACCGCAAAAACTATACGGCGAATAAATTTCTGATTCACCGATTTCACTGCCACAATATGATCGTGCTGCGTTACCTAATATAAAAATAAAAGATTGAGAGGGAATTTAATGCTAATTTTCGACTATTTAAAAATTTCATGGTTCTCAAATAAGCGAAAGGCTATAAAAATAGAGTTTAATTAAAATCTGATGACTTTGCTCGTTTATCATTAATACTAGTGCTGCTAACTAATCGTGCTTAGACAATAAACTTACCGAAAGTTAAGATAGGAGAACAGAGTCCGTTTTCAGGGAAACTTGCACGTTGAAATTTGGCACTCATATTCACATTTACGTTAATTGGTTCATAGCTACCACTCGAGCGCAACTCGATGTTTGTTGCATTGTTATTGCGTGAGATGAAATTGCGGCCGTTGTTTGTACAATTTATTAAAGGCATCGGCGGTGACAGTTCATTAGCGTTTGCTATAATTTGTTGTTGTGGAGGAGTAGGCGAACGACTTGAGTCTAATAAATTTGAATCGGACGAGCTCATGAGTTTCTTGTTCTTTAAATAGCTATCTATCGTCAAATTCATTTTCTGTACAGATGACTTTAATCCATCGCTATTTACAAAGAAAGTTGTTGGCTGTTTTGCAACATTACTCGGCGACGGTGATTTACTCATTTTTGACTCATTCTTCACTGCATTGCTCTCGAAAAGTTCAATTTTGCTTCGCGTAGAGACATTTTCAATATCAATTATTTTCCTATTATATCCATCATTTTTCAAATGTGCCGATTTTGTTATAATCGTTTCCTCACTCTTACATTTCTCAGCGTGATCTTCTTGATCGCCTGCACAATCTTTCAGCTCACTGTCGACATTCATTATACTTTCACCAACTGGCTGACGACGCTGAAGCTCAATCGCCTTTGCCTCACGTTCTCTCATGCTGTTTGTTCGTTCTGGCTTTCTAGGAGCAATTGAATTTCTTATTTCACCCAAATTCGCATATACAGTATCTTTAACAGATGAAGATGATGATGTTTGTTGTGTGTTGGTTGTATTTGTTAAAGATTCCGATTCTATTTTAGAACGTAATTCGTTATTTTTAGGTGGAGGCGGACGTGTTGGTTTTGACATTTCTAATTTTGTCGAGTCGCTTCTGCATGGAGGAACTGGTGGCTTTTTGTGGCTGCTTGAAGAAATTGTCGGACTGCTTACAACTTCTACACCAGTGTTATTAATATCGAGTGGATGTATTATGATTAATCGTGGCTTAACTTGTGGTGCATTTGGCGAGTCATCACTCGGACTCGTTGGTATGTCGGCATAATGACTATAATCTTTTTTTATTGGTGTAGATGTCTCAGTCTTGCTATTTCCCATTCTCAAGAATTTCTTAATTGAAAATTTCTTCTTTTTTGCCTTTTCAATTTCAGCCAAGGAGTCTGATGAAAGTGAAAGACTATAAATATGTCTTGGTGCTGGTTCTGGCGTTGCTGGGCTTTTTAATTTCTCAAATTTCTCCAATTTTTCTTGCGCTTCATGAGCTTTATTCAAATGATTAAGACTGCGAAATTTTGGATTAATAGCTGGATAACTTCTTGGCTCTTTGAGCTGCACAGTATTGGTTTTGACAGCAAATTTATTTTTTGCTTGAGCAATTTCTTTAAAGCTTTTTAGTGGTTCATCATCTCCATATGGGGCTTCTTTAAAGCTCTTAAGCATTTGGCTCTCACTACTCTCCACGATATTATTGTTTTGTGGTGGTTCAGGCGCACGTGACTTTTTAGGTGTCGATTTTGGATCATTTATATCGTTCGTACTAATTTTCTCCTTACTAATAACTTGCTGAAGTTGCATAATTATTTCAGCATTTCGTTTTTGAAATGGCTTTGCAATATTTACGCTGATCGGTTTAAGAGGCACTTTCGGTTTGTTTATAGTCGAATGTAAAAACGATTGACGTGCATCGATAGTTGGCGGTGAGCTTTGAGGAAGAGCTGGAGCTGGACTTGTTTCTGAACTGCCATCTGGATCGCTTCTTCCATCAGGTTCACCTTCTAAATCTCTATTATTTGAAAGTGCTTTATTAATTTCATTTGTCACTTGAATGTCTTCATAATCTGAGCTATTATTGCTGCTATTGTTTAGGCCATTCGATTGAGAAGTACCCTTGATACAAATGCCACTATCAGATTCACTTCGAGTATTTGAGAGCTCTTCATCACTCGAACTGTCAAAGCTCGATCCGTTAGAGTCCAAAGCATCTTCTAGGTGATTTTTAGTCACAATTAATCCATCACATGTAATTTTGCTAGAGACAAATGTATTGTTCATCAAATCGTATGACTCAGCGCGTTTCTTAATTGCATCGTTGAGAGGTTTGTGTGTCAAAAACATTTCCGATATAGTTTTATTAGAAAAGAAATGTGACTTTTTATTAGTTAAAATGCTACTTTCTGTCTTCTTTTCAGATTGCACTTCAGTCTTTAGTTGATCAGTGTTGATTATTTTATGTCTAACTTTCCATCAGGAACATTCTCATAACTGTTATGTGTTTCAACCACATCATAATAAATATCGGATGAAAGTTCCAGGTCACTCTCTGATTCAGAGTTTTTTGAGTTGTGACTAACTTGAATTTTTGGTTTCTCCATGTCCTTCAAATTAATAGCGTTATTTCGCACAATTGTTCGCTTATTGTTTACAGAGCACGTGCTAGTCGTGGAAACTGATGCATCAGATGCAGATGATATGACAGCTGATGTGACATTGTCATGATTTTTAATTTCAACCTGGGAATGAGAAATAAAAACATTACTATTAAATTTCAATTGACAGCTTTGCAAATTCTTACCTTAATTACATCGTTTTTTGGAGTCATTTCGACAACTTTAATTGGCTCTGTTGATGCTGTAGAAGTAGCTGTTGATGATGATGTTGTTTCATTCACTAAAATCTTCTTACTTAATAATGTCTCGGAAATTTCCTCGAGCAGTGACTTTTCGTTCGATGATGTAATTTTTACATCATAATCGGGTGATTTATCCACTTCGTCACGCGTTGTTGAATTTGATGTGCAAAAATCATTAGATGTTTGTGTTATTGATTTTAATACGATGCCATTATTTTCATTTACACTCGTGTTTTTCAACTTTTCAATTTTCTTATCGCTTGAAAATGTTTTTGTTTTTTTGTCGCTCATTGTGCTACTTGTGTTGCTGCTGCTGCTGCTGCTATTGCCAAATGGAGTAACTGATATCTTTAATGTTTGCTTTTTGCCTGTAGCATCTTTTTGCGGAGCTCCAAGTTTTAGAGCAGCAAAAGATCGCTTGATATTTGCGGTCGGATCACCAAGCAAATTTCCATTGTTTGTATTAAACTCCGTGTTTGTTTTTGTTAAACGTTGCAGCTCGGCATCATCTTCATACACCAATTCTTCTTCGCCCTGATTATCTCGCACATTTTCTTCATCATCGCCACTACCTTCTTCATCTGACCATTCACCACCTGTGCCGATTACCTGTATGAAAATTACAAAAGAACACTCAACATCATTATTTAAATTCTTTCATCATGCATTTTTACTCACCTCACTGACTTCCTTTGGAAAATTGACAGACTTTTTCTTTTTGTTCTTTCCACTTGATGAAAAAGTCGCTTTTATGATGCTTTTCGATGGATTTGGCAATTTCATTGTTAAAGGAATGGGCTTTGTTGTTTGTGTTGTTGAAATGTGTTCTTCTTTTGACTTGAAGCAATTCGAACATAAATCTTTCTTCCATGCGTTCTGCACAAAGCGAGGACACGGTTGTAGAGAACTAGCCATGATGTTGTTTTTGTTTATGTTATTTTCTTTCACTTTTCTTGGCAATAATTTTGTTATACTTTAATGTTTCTCTTCTTATTATCGTATTAATCCATGTTCAGTCGAAATTCAATTGTCATAAATATCTGTAATGAATGAATGAATGAATGGAAAATAAGTGACTAAATTTTTGCTGTCGATTTTTAAATTAACCAGTGAAAATTGGATTTAATTGATTGTGGCAGTGTCGATAGCGAATTAGTTGCCGCATGCTGCGGCGACAGTACTTTTTTGTATTGTATTATTACATGTGTTGTCGATTTCACTTGCTACATTTAGAAATTTTTAATGAGCTTAGAAGAATGAGTATGTGCATTGCAATGTGTGAAATTTAAGATAATTGTGCATAGCAGGTTTTTTTTCCAAAATTTTAATTCACTTTCGATCCACTTCGTTTCTTCTTTTTTATTTAATTTAAGCGAATAGATGAAACTACATAACAACACGAAAATGATTATTTTTAATATAAGTGTCTTATAACATAGACATTATGCCGTCCACACACATCCACAATTACGTAAAACACTTTCATCTTCATTTATTTTTGGGAGAACATCATGCATATAGTTTTTTGTTATTATTCGTATGAATACTGGCTTCAATTTTCTTTACACTACTTTTATTTCATAATATATTTTAGCACGATGCTCTAGCTTTCTGTATGTCAGGTTTCTTTTTTTCATGCTTCTTCATTTCAATTGATTGCAGTCTTATTTTAAGAGATATGAGTACTTTTTATAGAAATTCTTTAGAATTAATGAGTTAATATTTTTAGCAAAATACGTCTCAAATGTTACATTAACATATGTGCACATTGAAAAACATATTCATGATATAAAATAAAATAAAATTTATGTGTGTCTTTAATGTCAAGATCGTGAGAAGAATTTTTTTTATTCTTTGCAACGATTACAGAAATTATTAAAAAGTAAAAATGAATAAAGTGTGTCACTCTCGACAAGAGACAAATTTCACATAATTACTATAAATATGATCTCATCATATTGTTTAAAGTTTACATATTTAATTCACACAGTTAGAGAAAATTCAAAGAATGTCGCTCTTATAATGTATAATAGCTTCAAGTTATAAAAAGATGAAAGTGATTAATGAAGTACAATAAAACAGATATTTTATCATCTCGTAATTATTTTACAATTAGGCTCTCTGTGTCTCTCTCGTGGATAAAGAAAATTCTTCCATAATTGTTACAAGAGTCAATTTCATGTGTTGATAAATTGCCGGTGAGATATAAGACGGCAGAGAAAAAAAACAATTGAAATTGAGACTATAAAAGCGAATGAGAAATCTCCCTTTTAAAGTGTTAATAAAACACAGACATCTTGATTGCAAAATTGATTGATACACTTTGATACATCTCCATTACATCACATATAAGTGTTTAACAAGAAACTCATGCATATCTTTAGAGCTGATTTTTCATTTAGACAATGTAAATATATTTAAATTTCAAAAAGCTAGATAAGTAGCAATAAGTGAATGAGTGACTAGAGCAGAGGGTGTTATCCAATATTAAAATAATTTAAAGTGCACGTTTTATGAATTTATTCCATTCACTGATGTGATGTGATTTGTATGTTACAGGCATTAAAAAGTTTACATTATATTAGCGATTGATGCATTGAGAGAGAGAGTCAGATTTAAATCATTGCCTTCTCTCGAGTTTTTCATCATCCTACATTGAATTTCGGACATCGCCACAATGATCACTCTCGATTGTGTGTATATATATGCTTTATTTAGTTTAATGAATAAAGTCCCCCATATTTATGTGAAGAGAAAGAACATGAATATTGATGAAAATAATTTAATAACACGCTGTAGGTATGAGGAGAAAGAGCTGCCGCTGACCATCCATACACACGATCTGATGCATGCATCTTTTCATTTAAACATAAATTATATACACACTTATAATTTTCATTTAAACAATAAAACAAGAAGAATAAGAAAGAATCGATATGAAAGTAAAGAGAAAGAAAGGTGAAAGTTTCTTTCTTCGCTTAAATCTCATCTTTATTGTTTAATTTGTGACTTGCAGCAAGCGAGTATCGTCAATAGGTGTCTAATGGACAAGTGTAATATGGTGGTGTTAATTAGACGTGGATGTTTGAAACATGAAAAGCGTAAGTAATCTATGTTGGACACGCTCATGACAGCAGTCACATTCTTCGTTGAAAAATACTTATTATGCATCGTTCGTAAGTTGGACGCTGCTCCATTTCTTTTAAAACACTTATCGATTGAATGAGCAAGTACTAGCTGAAGAAAAATGGAAAATAAGTGTTACGACAGTGTGTGGAAGGAATAAATATGCAAGATAACAAGCACAGATGAAATAAATTATAAGAAAAATTGTCCAATAAAGCAAAAAAACCGAGTCAATATGGCAAAATGAGGTCGCCAATGCAAATCGTTCTGCTTAATAATGAAGAATTTAAAGTAAAAAAAGTAATTGTGCTTATATTGAATTGACAATTGACTCTTAAGATCAGTGTAGGTTGCCGCCATTAAAAGACACGATTCTGATCGATGACAAAATGATTGAATTGAATAAGAAGAAATGAAATTTATTTGAAATTTAAATATTTATAGATTGTCGCCATTTATCTATTTACAACGCATATGGTGAGAAGTAAAATTTCCAATTACTATGAATAGCAAATAGATGCAGCAGTAACTGAAATGTGAAAATTGAGGAAAAAGAAGGTATTAGCTAAAATAATAAAGTACATAAATAGAAAGATGAATGTAATCACTTTTACTTAATTTCAATAAAAGAAAAGTTGACTATTGCAAATAACAACAACTTTCCAAAACGCTTTGCAAAAAAGATGATGTGATGATATGATGATAATGACAATTAAGATTTAATTGTGGCAATAAATTTTTCCTTCTTCTATACTTGTATACATTTTTCAAACAATCAACATTTCTTCTCTATATTCAAGACTTAAGATGCGCTTGACTCAAATGAATAAGAAAGAGAATTAATAGAAAAATGATTCAGGAAATGTCAAACTTGAGATTTTATTAATGTAAAGAAAATGAATAAGAGAGACATACATCTAAACATCATTGCCCATTAGAGGAAATTGATACTTTTTATACTCATAGATTTAAAATTTTATTGAAAAAAGATGGATAAACAGTAAGATAAGTGATTATCTATGATCTTTCTACATCTAACCAATTCCATCACTAA
Organism: Polypedilum pembai; assembly: GCA_014622435.1. Taxonomy (NCBI): domain Eukaryota; kingdom Metazoa; phylum Arthropoda; class Insecta; order Diptera; family Chironomidae; genus Polypedilum; species Polypedilum pembai. The sequence continues at coordinate 38,902 of JACWBX010003124.1, forward strand.
TCTAGGTTATCATTATTAATTTCACATGTATAGCAAATATAGAAAATCGTGCTTTTAAGCATTTTGCATACTTATTATTTTACATCATCCATCATTATCAAGACGGAAAAGAAGATTAATACAGAAGCATGAAAAGAGCATGATGAACCTTTCTTTCGCTCTTGTAATTGACTTCGACTGCAGTTTCAACATCTATTAAAATTGTGTCACGTTACCGAGGAAGCAATACATATATTTTACATAAATAAATCGAAAAACATTAAAGGAAATTTACAGTTTCAAAAGTTCATTAAACTTTTGAAGTAATAATAACAATGATCAGAGAAAAATTGAACAGCAGCAGCATCTGCTTTGGAAGCAATGTAAAGGCAAAGAGTAAAAGCATAAGCAGTTTAGCTTCTGTCTTAAATCTATAACGAGTGAAGCAACAATATTAACTCGTGTGTAAAATTATTCATCAAAGAACTCAATTGTATGCATTTATACATCTGCCACTTATTAATATTTACTAACTTTACAAATTTTTAAGCGCCTCTGACTCATATTGTATATTTCAATTGTATTTTTCCATGAAAATTGAAATCACGATGGACATGTGAGAGATCGAGTGAAAGGAGAAGAAATAGAATGCATGATCATGATTTTTTGATCGAATCATAGTGACGATCTGTTTATGTCTAACCATTGCACAATCTTTTTCAGTTTTTAACGTATTTTAAGAAGAAACGTTGATGAGATTAGCATTTTTTGTTTGTATTTAACAAATACATCTTTCAAAGTTGATTCTACCGGTGTTTTCTTGTTTCTTTCTTTTTACAAAAATACGAACGTCCAAAAACGTCGTTTTTGTTAGGAAAATGAAGCATGTGCTTAAATGGTAAATACTATGATCATAAAAGGTATCTGAAAAATGGCATGAAAATTGCGGAAATTTTCTCCAGAGACTTGAACTATTTTTATGCAATAATAAATATATCTGCTTTACAAGTACTTTACGAGTAATAAAATAATAGAAAACATTGTTCAAGCAATATTGCAAGCAAGCAAGCGAGAGCTTATAGAAAATTTATGAACTTTTTGTGTGATCTCACTAGCAGTGGTTGAGATTGTGCAATATTTTTTGGTCGTTATTTCTTTTGTATGAAATTGAAAGCAATATGAATGAATGAATGAGAGAAGCAACGGATTCTTGTGACGATGATCTTCAACAAAAACCTGTTTTCATCTTTGTGTTTGGTGTTGTACCTCATTATTGTTGAAATTTTTTTTGCAAAAATAAAAAGATTATAAAACATAGAACTAAGTATCTATAAATGGCAAAAATAACTGTTGTTGTTACAGTAAGCATAGACAATGTTTGCAACTCGAAAATTAGTTCTTATATAAAGCATTTTGTTTCTTTCATCTAAATTGTTATACTGAACAATAAAAGATAGACTCGTGGTTTTCAAATTTTTAGCGCATTTTTGGAAAAAAAAATGCAGCTTTTACATTCACTTTGGCTGGCTGGCTGGCTGCGGCCCGGGTGAGGCGCGAGATCTCGAAAACTATAATAGCTAGA
>JACWBX010003124.1:49717-89293 GCA_014622435.1 Polypedilum pembai
AAAACGAAATATTAAAAGAATAATTTTTGTTTACAAATGTTGCTTGCCATTGTGTATTGTTTTGTTGCGTAAAAAATGTTTTTTAAACACAAAAACGTGAGAAAACGCGCGAATGCGCGAAAATGAGCGAAGCGTGCGAAGAATATGCGAAAAGTGAGCGAATTTCTTCGCCCCAGTGATCATCCCCTTGTAAAAAATTGCTGTGAAATGTTGCACAATGAATTGTGCAAATGCACCATAGAGTAATTTAAAAATTAATTAAATACTTTGCACGTTTTCGTGACACTTGCTTTGCGTAAATATTTAATTAAAATGAACTTGTGAAATATCATAAATTTAAATTTGGAACGACTAAAAATGAGAGCACTAGTTGCTTCTTTAGAAAAGAATGGACACGGTCTGATAAAAGGGAAATAATTTTATGTGTTTTATCTCTTTGCCCGTCGAACACCGACAAAAAAGAAAGTTCATAAGAATGCCGATCTTAATTTTAGGAAGATTTAAGCTAAGTAAATGCAATTAGCAGAAATAATTTATCAGCACCTCTTGTTCAGTAGACCGTTGATAAACATAAGCAACTATTAATGTTTAAGTTATGATCGGAAGAGTGACGGGCGAGAAGAAAAACTTTCACATTTTATTTCCATCTTGATAAAGTGAAAAATTACTTAATATGTTCATCACACAATCAATCAGTTCATTTAATACCTCTCGTTTTTACTATAAATATTTATACGCATAGTGAAATCTCTTTTGAATTATTCAACATTGCAGCGATGAAGAAAAATTTGTATAATATAAAATTTGATTTACTATCATGGTTGATGTTCATCTCACGATGCTATACATCTTATTTAGTCCCAATTATCAAAAGATTAAGCAACGAATGATGCTACTTCGCAAAATCAGTAAAAAAAGAAGAATCATGTACATGATGTAATGCATATTGAAGGAGAGAGAGAGAAAGAAAATTACTTGTGTGGTGCAATACATCAATTTTTTCACACCAGTTTCCTCCTTCAATCTTTCAATTGTTTTAAAAAGTGAGAAAGTAAAGTATCGAAACTGCATTAACCTATTTGTATTTAAATTATTTCTTAACTCTCTTTAAAATTCCATTTCATCGTAATGGTTCATTAATTAATCTAGAAAAGAGCGTTGAAAGATGCAATTAAGAGAGAACTTCCCATCAAAACATTACGGATTATTCATTGATATGGGTAAAATGTAGCGTGTTCAAAGTTCATACAAATTGAAAAAAAAAATATTAACGGAAGCATGTGTATGAGAGAGAAAGAATTTTAATTCAAGACAATTGAGACATAATTGAAAGCTGATGAGAAACACATTTTGTTTAAAGCTAGCTATTACTTTTTGACCACTTTCCATCTTTCTACCAAATTATGAAACGGTTTTTAGGCGACATTCTAACACAACTGTGTGAAACTTAAGTATGTAAAGTAAGACAATGAATGGGTAGAAGATGATGATGAGATAAAAAAATTCAGGTAATTATGTGAAATGAAGAAGATAGTGACACACTTTTTGTACGAATTGTTGAGGTTAATTGTGACTTGAAGAATTTAATCTTCACATTCTAGACATTTTTAATTTTGAATTGTTGCTCTCTTGATCTTGACATTAACATAACTCAATTTTTTAATCTCATCTTCTTTTTACAGATTCATTCATGTTTGTAAGAGAGTTCATCGTCACTTCATCGTCTAATTTACTTCAATTTATCACATCACTATGCATCATTTGACATGAACACTTCCTAAAAATAACACATTTTTATTTATTGTCGTTCTCATGAGCGAACAAGGGAGAGAGAGAGAGAAAGAGAGTTGTTTAATTGAAAGCAGCAAATTGTTGAGGAGTGAGGAATGTTAATTGTGTTCAACAAAAGAACTTCAACAGAAATATGCTCAAAATTTTGATTTCCTTCTTTGTATTTTTTTTGGATCATTAAAAGGCATGAACGCATAAAAATAAAAGAAATGAAAACAAACTTTTAAGAGAAAAAGAAATGCCTTTCTGTTTGTCTATAGGCAAATAATGAAAAGAAATTTTGAAATGTAATGGTCCGTCATTATAAGATTGAAAACCAGAAATTTTTGAGGGTATTTGAGTCATAACAAACATGGACATAACTCAAAAATCTATTAAATTGAATGCATCTTTTTATGAAAGTATGATCATTTTTCTTTCAAAATAGTGCGACGATGGTAATTTTGTGTAGTAATCAGAGCTATATAAAACATTAGAGATGGGAAAATTTTAATTTGTGCCTGTGGTCGTAACAAATCAATTAATAAGTGAAATTTCTCGCATTAATTTCTTTAAAATGCTGTTACCGCTGCTGCATTCAACAGTTATAGTGTCCACAATATTAATAATTATATATTGTATCTTGCTACCGCTGCTGCTGTTATCATCCTCAATCATGCATGAACATGAGCAGTAGCAACAGCAGATTTTTGTGTCATGAAGACTGTACCACTGTGCCAATTATTTTCGATCTCTATAGATGTGTTCAATTGCATCCAGTCTTGTTTGCAGTGAAAATTAGAATATGAGAACAAAAAAATAGACTACAACGATGCTGTCGGCATTCTCGAGAGCTAAATCGAGTCGTCTAATTGATAATAAAGTCTCTTTGGTTTAAAATAAACGGTAAACTGATCGAAAAGGAAAGGCGAAGAATAAGAAGAGAGAGAAAAGAGAGAATGCAAACATGCCTGACTGCTTGATACCGTTGTTATTGAAGAAAGTTCTTTTTAAGGAAAAAAAAACATCTTGCGTTAATATTTTAAAAGTTCATTAAATAAGGAAGTGATCCTTAAGTTCAAAATTTTATAATGTTATTCTTAAGTGAAATTAAAAGTAGTTCTATATGCAATCAGTGGAACAGAAAATAATTTGTTTGTTTTTTCAAGGACATAAATCTAAATGCAAATTGAATCATTTGCCCTAACAGCAGCACTTAAAGTAAACACAAAACCGGTTCTGCAAATTACTGATCCTTTCATTTTTCAAATGCACAACAAGTACATATTGCATGTTATATTTCACTCAGATTTCTTAAAAATGTACTGCATTATTAGATTGTAAGATGTTAAAATGTCAATATTGCCTTCATAAGAGTTGTTTAAACTTTGAAAGTAAACAATATGTATTATACAGTGAAGGGCTAAAGGCCAAAGATTGAGTGATGATTTCATGATTTTTTTTGCTATCTGTGACAAAGTTGTAAGTAAAATTTCATGAGACAAAAAGTTAAGAGGAGCAAACTTCCTGCTTGCCTGGCGATCATACACATACGCACATTGAAACCAGAAACATGATCTTTGCCGCATTTATGTGAATTTTTTCTTCTTATTGTTATTACTTATGTATGTCTTCTCTTCAATGAATTTGTGTGTTAATGCACAATTGTCTGTGCAAAAGCAAGCAAAGAAGAGAAGAAAAAAGTTCTGAAAATTTTTTCTCATATTTTATGAACTTGTGATAGTCATCTCTTTTTTTCAAGAGAATATTCATTCACTCGCATTGAATAAGAATCAACATTTTTCGCTCACCATAAAATGTAAAATGAGAATATTCTTCTGTGTGTAATAGATGAAATCAAGATATTAATCCCAATTGTATAATTGAAGTACGATTAGTACTTATTAAGATATTAGATGAGTAATAAAGTAAAGATTTGCTAATTTCACTGTTTCACTCTGCCTTTTGAAAATTGGATCACATACATTTAATATCAATAACTTTTTTTCTGAAAGACTTTCACTCAAAATATTTCTATATTTCACAATAAATTTCTTGATTTTCGATTTATTGCTTTATTGGTATTTTTTTCTTTTTATCCTTAATAATTTTACTGTGTTATTTTAATTATTATTACCGGACGTACGAAAAAATACAACTTTTTCTCTCGACTTTTTCTCAAAGACTGAAGAAGAAAAATAAATTGTGCTGCTGAAATAAAATGCACAACGACTCTAACGACAAGCGAATGTTATTTTAAATTTTCGACATTTAAATGTCGAAAAAATTTTTAATCCACTTTGTTTAGTAAAATACCCCGCTGAATCAAAGAAAAACATTTTAATCAGCAAAATATCTTGCTGAAAAAGAAAAACAGAGTGTAAATCTTTTCTAATTACTCAATTAATATTTTTATGGAAGCAATAGTAGTACTCAAAGTACATCATTAAGCTAAAATATATCGATGAGGCAATAAATACTTTAGTATTTTATTGGGTAAATGAGCTAATGTCCGATTTTATTTTGGTTACGAAATCAAAAAGAAAGTCAAAGAAAACAAGTAAAATCAGAAGTGACAAGTCGTTATCTCCTATTGAAATTGATGAAAATAAAGTTATAAAGTGAGTTAAAATCGCATTAACATATAGAAACATTAATATTATAAATTAATTTGATTTTTAGCCAGATTCGGGAAATAAAAATTGATTTAGAAAGTTCCGACTTCTTTAAAAATTCTTTTGAGTTGTTCATAGCAGCAATACAAAATATTCTTATTGAAGAGATAATTTGTTTGGGAATAGGAAAAATAAGCGAGTGTATCATTGCAAAACATCAGTTTGCCTTTATTCTAATTATCAAAGAAAAATTCAAGATCCAGCATCTAAAATTTTATGATCCAGTTCACTCAATAAATGACAAAAATATTTTGAGAAGCTTCGATTGCGAAATATTAACGGAAAATAAAGAAGCAAAGCATATTGTTGAGAAACCAACGATTTTATATCTCCCTCATTGTCCAAAACAAATAACAAACAACTTGCTCTATAAAAATTGGAGTGCTGAGGGTCTCAATAATTTGATCATCGTATGCAACAGTTTTAAATCTATAATTGAATCGACTCCAGAACGATTTCTACGACCAAACGCGCATTATATTCTTGAAATCAATCCATTTGTTACTGAAAGAGAGCTTGAAAACTGTTACAAATTCACAGACATATTCAACGACTTTTCAATTCACACCTTTGATAAGGTTGTTGCATTAGAAAAGCATTTTTGGGATAATAATCCAGAGCCAATTTATTCATCAGAGGACTTAGAATTTGTAAAAGAGCAAGATGGCAGGAGTGAAAGTATTGCGGGGAATTTTAAATGAATTGCGACAAGCATCACCCAATGGTTGCATAAAAGATTCATTGGCAGCAAAATATGTGATTAGTCAATTTAAGAAATATCAGACTACTGATGAACAGTTGTGCAAAGAGAAGAATGAAATGTTATTCTTAGGTAACACATATCTTTGCTATTTGCAGTCATCAAAAAACTACAAAAAAATAAACGATGAATATCGAGGAGCAGGAGAAAGAACAACAGAAGAAACTGCAAGAATGGTCGGTTTTAAACTTCCGCACGACCCAAAATGAATTATGAATAAATTTTTATTAAGATTTAATAAAAAATATTGTTAGCAGCATTAGTTAGAATATTCATTTCTGATAATTTTAGCAATTGTACTCATTTGAATGTTGCTTGTTCCTTCATAAATTGTACCCGCTTTACAGTCTCTGAAGAACTTTTCTTGTGGGAAATCTTTTGTAAAACCGACACCACCCATCCAATCAATACATTGACTAGTTACATATTGTGCCATTTTTGAGCAAAATAGTTTTGCCATTGCAGCTTCTTTTAGGAATGGTTTGCCTGTTTCTTGTAAACGAGCTGCATTATATGTTAATAACCTTGCAGCCTCAATTTGCATAGCAGCTTCAGCTATTTGAAATTGCATTCCTTGAAAATCGAAAATTTTTTGTCCAAATTGTTTTCTTTCAAGAAGATATGGTATAGTTGCATCAAATGCTCCTTGTGCACAACCAACCAATTGAGCTGCAATGCCGATTCTTCCTTCATTCAAAAAACCAGCAGCATAAGCATATCCTTTTCCATATTCGCCAAGGATATTTTCTTCTGGTACTCGCACATTGTCAAGATGAACCATACATGTTCCTGAAGCAATCAACCCTAATTTATCTTCTTTTTTACCAATCGATAAACCTTCCATATTTTTCTCTAAAATAAACGTAGTAATGCCTTTGTAGCCTTTTGAAAGGTCAGCATTAGCCATAATCAAAAAAATATCTGCCAAGTCTGAGTTCGAAATCCACATTTTTGTTCCATTAAGTATATAGTGATTTCCATCTTTCTTAGCTGTTGTTTTCATAGCAAATGCATCTGATCCTGATGAGGGCTCTGACAATCCAAAGCTACCAATTGAACTTTTAGCCAATTTAGTCAAATATTTTTTCTTTTGTTCAGGTGTACCTAATTTGTTAATTAACGCATTTATAAGTGTATTTTGAATGTCAACGAAAACTGAAATTGAACTATCTACTTTTGATAGTTCCTCAATAGCTAAAATCGATGTCATAAAATTCAGTCCTGATCCTCCATATTCCTCACTTATTTCAATTCCCATAAAACCATTTTCAAAAAGACCTTTAATGATTTCTGGGTCTTGTTTTTGGGCCTTTTCCATCTCTCTGACTTTTGGTGCTATTCTTTCCTTTGCAAACTTGGCAACTAAGCATAATTAAAATTTTAAATTTTACTTCATTAAGTGCCCAATTTGTTAATTAATTGATTCATAGGAAATTTAAATTTGTTCCTATTGACTTACATGTTTCTTTCATCATAAGTTCATCGTCAGACAAAACTGTTAATGGTGAAAAAACTGAATTATTTCGCGAAGTTATTGATATAGCTCGCGTTATCTGTAAAATCATTACAATGGTCAAAGAAGAAAGTCCATTTTATAATAAACTCACTTGATTGAGAGGTGATAGTTTCCTTAAAAAATTCATGATTAAAGACTTTTGTATATATTATTCTATCAAAAATAAAATTTTTTGGCTCTATAAATGCAGAAAATAGTCTTAATATCACAAATGTTTTTGATAGAATGAGTATGAGAGAATGAAAAAAAAATTTGGAAGCGCGGAAAAAAATATTTTCGTGAGCGAGAGAGGAAGAAGAAGAAGTTTTTCGCTCTCTTAAAATAAAAAGAAGACGAAAAATTAAATTTTCTGATTAAAATTTATTTCTCACATTTTTTTGAAAAAGAGTGAGAAAAATTATAACTCGTTAAATGATTATTTAATAATCACGTTTTAGAGATAATTTGTGATTATTAATGTTTTAATAGTGAAAATAGAAATTTTGAATTCAATACATGTGTGATGTATGTAGAAGTTCTGATAAAATTTAAAAAAATTTATCAATGAAAATATTTGCGCGAACAAGTTAGTCTCTTTAGAAAATGAAAACAATTTGTAATTTTCTCTCTTTTTTTGCTCATTACTTCATTTGATTCCACGATGAATTTTCTCTGTTCATTTTATCTTTATCGATGAACACTTGTATGTAGTGAAGATAATTCTGTTTTTAAAATTTCAAGGCCACAATTTGAGAATGTTTATGACGATTTGACGTATATTCAAATGTTCATTCATATCAAGTTTGCGTTTTTAGATCGTTATGTTTTGATTTATTATAAAATTCTGTTATCAGTATTTTTTTCATTCATTAAATGCTCTCAATTTTCTAATTTATAGTTTATACATATGTAATGAAAATCCTGTCACTTGTTATCGAAAAAATGCACATTTATGTTTTATATGTATGCAACAAGTATTTTTGGTTCCAGATGCTTCTATTTGTTTAGTTACTGCCTTATCAGCGCTGAAAAATTGTTTTTGTTAAAAATAGGCTTTTATGCTTTTATCAAAGTACTAATTTTATTTAAACTCAAAGTACAATAAAAAATGGACAGAGAAATAGTAAAATATGCCTTACAGACTTTTGTAATAATTAAAAGAATTGAATGCATAGACAAGCATCCAATTTAAATGCACTTTTCATAATATTTTGTTAAAAATTCATTTAACTTTCATACTCCTTTCTTAGTAACTTAGCGATTGTACTTAATTGCATATTGCTTGTGCCTTCATAAATTGAACCAATCTTACAGTCTCTGTAGAATTTTTCTTGTGGGAAATCTTTTGTAAAACCGACACCACCCATCCAGTCAACACATCTGACAGTGGCTTTTTGAGCAACTTCTGAAGCAATATATTTTGCCATTGCAGCTTCTTTAGTGAATGGCATGCCATTTTCCTTCATACGTGCAGCATTGTAGTACATTAAACGTGCGGCTTCAATTTCACATGCGACTTCAGCAACTTGATATTGCATACCTTGAAAACTATAAATTTCTTTACCGAATTGTTTTCTTTCAAGAAGATATGGCATAGTTGCATCAAATGCTCCTTGTGCACATCCAACCATTTGAGCAGCAATTCCAATTCTTCCTTCATTCAAAATTGATGCTGAATATGCATAACCTTTGCCGAATTCGCCCAAAATGTTCTCTTCTGGCACTCGAACATTGTCGAGATGAAGCATGCATGTTCCTGAAGCACAAATTCCAAGTTTCTTTTCTTTCTTGCCTACAGTGAAGCCTTCCATATCTCTTTCAACAATAAATGTTGTGATACCTTTGTAGCCTTTTGATGGATCTGCGTTTGCCATAATAAGGAATGTTCCTGATAAATCTGAATTCGAAATCCACATTTTTGTGCCATTGAGAATGTAATGATTTCCATCTTTCTTAGCTGTTGTTTTTAGTGAAAAAGCGTCTGATCCCGATGAAGGCTCTGACAGTGCAAAACTAGCTGTGTGTTCTGTGCAGATTTTCGTCAAATACTTTTCCTTTTGTGCCTTTGTTCCCAAAGTATTTAAAAGATTTACTACTAATGTGCTGTGAATATCAACGAGTGCTGCAACAGCTGGATCGACCTGTTTAAATGTTTTTAAAAAATAAATAATTATAAGTATGCATGTAAAACTACTTACTAACATCAATAAACTAACATTCAACCTTGAATATTAGACTTGCAATACAACAAATAACAAGATAGCAAAATGTATACATACTTTGCTGAGCTCCTCAACAACGATCATCATTGTCAAAAAGTTACATCCTGAGCCACCATATTCTGGATCAGCTTCAATACCCATAAATCCATTTTCAAAGAGTTTCTTTACTAACCCTTCGTCCATTTTATGTTCTTCATCCATTTTTGCAACAAGTGGCTTGATCTGTTCTTGAGCGAATTTTGCAACTGAAAAAATACAAGAGAGAATAAATTATTTTATTTCGTTAATTGAATTAAAAAAAAATTAAGCACAAAAATCATGTGCGATGAGTTGACAACAAAAAAATATGAATTAAAATCACATTAGATGAAGTGTATATAAAAACAATTTGAGTGTATGACCAATAATTTTCTAACTAAAATATTCATATTTAACTTATTTTGTGCTGTTCATTCATTCAATTTATCTCTCTCTTAAGTATTCGAACAAAAAATACTTATGTGTATGGTTTTATGTGTATGTATGCATGCAGAGATAACAAAAAGTTTTTTTTTGTCGTGCAAAAACTTGATATGATCTTCTTCTTTTTTTCTTATTCACATATGTGAAGAAGTGATTATGCTTCAAAAAAAATATTTTATTGCAAAGTTTCATAAACAAAGTGGATGGTTCTGATAAGGTTTCATTTAAATTAATTTTATAAAAAATTTGATAAAAAAAAATCTTTTTGACGTGGCTATAAAACGATAAAGATACACATTAAACATTCTTTGCATCTATTTTTAAGATTATTTGCAAACCTACTATTCATTTTCTCTTCTATAAAATAAACTGTGATTTTCTACTTATTTTTTTATATCATTGAAGTTTTCTCTTATCAAATCAAAGTCTTTATAGAACTTATATAATTTTCGCATTGTCTCATGTGATGATAATGACAAAATTCTTAAATTTTTAAACTACATACCTGTTTCTTTCATGGCTAATTCATCCTCAGTTAGTGCAGTTAATGGCTTAATTCCTACTGAGCCACTCATCAATCTTGACTGATTTTTGACTGCACCCATCATCTAATTTAAATTTAATTTAATTTTAGATTTTTTTCTTTTGTAGAATTTAATTTAATTTTCTCACCGATCGAATGGGTAATTTTGTAATTAATCTATTCATCTTGATGAATTATTTTTTTTTACCACAAAGAAATAGAACTGATCGCACTCAAAGCCAGAATGTAACTGACTTTGAATGCATCTACAACTGAATATATTTTTTCAAAGTCTTTTAATCAGAAGACTAGACAAACAACTTTTTCGATTTTACAAAATATGAATTTAAAATTATTAATACCAGTAAATTATTTTAGAATAAATTTATGTTTTTAGAACATAGCTATGCATAGCTGGTTGTAACTTATATGTGTTTTAGTAATGATAATTTTAATTTTAATGAATTATGAGAATGAGTTAGAAAACAAACTTTAAGCTAAATAAACTGGTCTATTTTTTTAAAAATTTTCAGGTAGAAAAATAAAGATAAAGAAGTTGATTAATAGATTTTTACATGTTTTTTATTTCTCTCAGAATGCTTTCATAATTTTTCAGCAAATACAAGTATTGTAATAATAAAAATTAAAGATGACAGCTGATTAGTGCAAAATGACGCAAACATAATTTAAGACAAAAAAGTTTAATTTTACTTCGATCCGCTGCCTTTGCCATCTTTGTCAGACTTTTTATCTTTATTTAAAGAGTCAACTGCACCACGAATTGCTTCAGATTGCGGATCTACTCCAGGAAGATTTTCTAAAACACTCTGGAGAAATGCTGGATCAGTAATTACTTCATTATAGTCTTCATCAACTTCCATTGGTGTGTCGTCTTTCTTTGGACGTTTTGCTTGCTGTGTAATAGGCTCCTCTGCAATATTATAAAAATTTTTTAGCATAAATTAATGAGCAGAAATGTAACTTTACTTACGTGCATCCTGCATTGACATTTGCATTGCAAAAGCAATTTGTTCTTCTTCAGTCATATTAGCAAAGTCTGGCATAGCCTCGTCACTCTGTGAAAGAAATAGTTCACATAAGAATTTTTATTCATTTTACTTCGCTCAAAAGAAAAGCTAAAAAATTTTTGTAAAAGAAAATAAAGAAACCCAAAATAAAGAGCGAAACGAACTCGAAGTCTTTTTACCGGTGTCTCAGTCGACAATGCGAGTGCACGTTCAAGCATAGCTTCGTCAGATGTTGGTGCGACAGTAGAAACAGCCGGAGCATTTTCAGTTGATGATTCTTGAGCTGAAGCTGCTTGCGCACGTCTTTGCTCCTCTTCTTGTCGCTGACGTTGTTCTTCCATCGAAACTCGCAAAGCGAGAGCAAGTTCTGGATCTTCATTTGGATCAACACCAAACTCAAATCCTGCACCGCCAATACCCGCGCCCATTCCGTCTTCTCCTTGAATAATTGCTGATGAAATCAATGCTTCTTGCAATTGTGATCCTCTTGGAACGCTAACTAAATGAGAACCTGTACCATCTTTTCCATTCAATGTATTGATAAATGAAGTAAGCACATCATTATTTTTCTGGTGATCACCAAAGCTCACAATATCGACATTAACTTTTTCTTTCTTTAGTTTCTTAGCTAGCTTTTCCATTTCAGCTTTATCCACATCAAGTGGTGAACCAATAAATAGGACGATACGCATTTTGTGATTCTTTCCTTGACGATGTTTTAGAACAAGCTAAAATTTAAAATTGCATTAGTTATCTAAACATTAGTGAAATTGTAAAGAAACCTTACATGAGCAATTCTTATTCCAGTTACTAAATTAATATTCCCATTTGGTTGAACAAGATGCATCTTTGACATAATACGTCCCACATCACTGGTTAATGTAGCTAAAACTTCTACAGTTCTGTAATTATATGAAAATTTTATTATTTTTGAGAATATAATGTTATTTGATAGAAATTACTTGGCCATTGTTAGAAGACCAACATTATTTTCTGGATTCGATCTCAACTTTGTAACACAAACTAAATTGATGCCATCCTTCTGTGCGTTCAATCTCGTTGGTAAATAATCACCATTACGTTGATAATCGCTGTTATCCAAACTAAAATGACAAAGAAATTTGGTTTATTTTGGTTATTGAGAAATTAAAATTTGCTGAATCACGAATCACAAAGATAGCAAAATTTCAATAACAGCTAGACTCTATATAAATATATTTAATGCCATCGTTGTAAGAATCTTTTTACTCACCAAATCATAGTACTTTCTAAAACCATTTTTGTGAATTTATTGTAAAAATTTAAGGAAAATAAAATTCACTGCAAAATATTCACTTACAACTTTTCTACAATTCTACAAATTTTTAGGGGTACACAGATCCTACAATTTTCAAATTCTACAATATGATCTCTTGCTCGTTAATTCATAACGGATATGATACAAATCGGATGGCAACAGATTAAAATCATTTCTATACTTTTTAGCTTAATTAAATCGACGAAATTTACTCTAATCAAAAAAGTAAATTTATAATTTTATCAACATATGAAAAAAATTTCTCTTGAAACTTAAGTTACATGAGAACGATAACAAGAATGATACCTGAAACAGATAGAAATAAAAAAATTCTATATTTAATTTTTTAAATGTGAAGCTTTTCGAAAAATCGTTTTTTATTCCGTTCCGACATTTACAATTTTTGTATTTTTATATTTCATTTATTTTTTTTTGGGTTGTCTTATAGAATTCGCGTCTGTGAGAAATGAAATGTTGAAATGCCATTTCGGAGAAGAGAAAAAATGGATTGATTCACAATCGGATAAACTTACATAGCTAGTACACTACTTCCTCATTCATTTAAGTATTTTCATGCATTTTTTGTAAAGTTTTTATCTTATATTCATATTTTTCATCTTTTCATGTTCTTCATGATGACGGCTAAAAACCTTTTTTTTTGAAAAATTGAAAAATTGGCAAGGAAAGGCATTCAATCGTTTTATATTTATATATTTATATGTGTACGGAAATCATAAATTATAATTACAATCTCTTTATTTTAGAATTATAATTATCAACTTTTTATTTTAGCTAACTAGGTTTTTTAATTAGATCGATTGTAACTCTTACTTTTTTATATTTCATGTGTTTAAAAGAGAAAGAGATAAGATTTTTTGGGCTTTCGATTCTTTAGCATTCATCTCTTTATAAAAAGTAAGCTTTTTTGAGAAAAAACTTAAAATAATGAGACAAGTGTCGTCTCTTCTTTTTTATCTATTTTCCTTCCTCATATCATTTATCAAACTTTTTCGATAATAATTACCAACTACCTATTCTGCATAAAGTTTTCTCGATTAACTATGTGGGGGCTTTAATTTTTCTTATTCTTTTTTAATGAAATAATTTAATTCAGTGTCAATATTACTCATTTTTCATTCTTTTTTTATTACATACTTTCAAATTGTAAAAAGGAAAGAGCAAAAAGGATGAAGAATTAGAGAAGATTAAGAAGGAACTTAGTGAAATGATTTTCTTTCTTTCTCACCTGTGTTTCTTTTTTTCTGTGTATGTGATCTCTTTTGTGTTATATTTTAATGTTAAATTTAAGGAAGGATTATACATAGCTATTTTTTTATAATTTATTTTCATCATTTTTTACTATCTTTCATTAAAGTGTGTTAAATTTCTTTTATTTTTAAAGTGAAGGCATTTTTCGCGTTTTATTTAGTGGCTTGATCATGTATAAGTAATGTAACAATACTTTTTTTTATATATTCATTATTTTATAGGTCGAGCTTCCACTTAAAAAAATTAATTTGTAAGCTCTATGCATGTGAGTGAGTGGTTTTAATTTTCTTTTGCTATTGTTTTTATCTCATATGTGCCTTTGTGTTTAAAATTTTCAAATTTCCAATCACAATGCTAATTTATTTACTGTACTAGTTTTTATGATAATTTTTGCATTTATTTTCAATGAAATTTGTGTTGTGGATGTTTTTTTTCTACGCATAAATTGTAAACTCTTTTTTTATTTCTCAATTAACAGGTTTTTAAAAGCTTTTTAAAGGATATTTTACGGAGCTTTTAACATTTTTAAACCTTCAGATTGGCACAAAATTGTTAATAATTTATTTTTTGTTTTAAAATAAAATAAAATTAATGGATCATAGAAAGTATTTTCTTTCATTATTAAATTGAAAAGAAATATTGTTTTCTACATAAGTTTTTAATAGTAGTACTTAGTATTTACATAAGTAAAAGAGACGAAAATTTTATTTCTACTTTAAAGATTAATTAAGTAAATAAATTAGAAGTAGAAATTAAATGAAAGCTTAAGCTTCAATAAGTTTTTTTTCTCTTATGCATGATCAATTTTTTGTTTTATATTATCATTAATTTTTATAAGAAGAAATTTAAATCGAAATAAGTATATCTAAATTATATGGTCCCCACAAACTACGATTCATGTTTTTTATGTGTATTTTTTATCGTTATCAAACAGTTGTTTTTATCATTTAGTAAAAATGCTAATTATGATGAAATGATGTAAAAAGATAAATTAACTAAAAAATTAAGATGAAAGAAAGATTTAAATTTAAATAAAATGAGATTATTGGTGGAAAAAATTGCTTCGTAATACATACACACAAATGTGATATATTCCATTGAAGTTTTTCTTAATCAAGTCGCACTGAATCCCCTGAGTTTTGCATTTAATGTGCTTTTATATGTTTTGCTTTTGCTTACATAAGTTTGGTTGATAAGATTCATCGACATTAATTTTCGGTTGTTTCGTTAAATTTTATGCAATGGTTTAAATTCAATTTTGTGTGTATTACATTTTATTTCATATATAGGTAATAGGTAGTAGGTAGGTATATATTTACGATGATGTTAAGAGGAAGCTGCTATCATTTACTTTTTACACAGCATATTGTAAAATGCAAGAGAAACATGAAGATTTCAATTTTGTTTTCTTCTTTTTGTCGTAGCACTCAAGCCAATGCTTAATTAAAAACCCAAAAAAATATCGAGAGATACGAAAAATAAATTTATTACGATGACGATATTAGTTGTTGTGTGTTTTTTTTCGATAAAGATAAACTTCGGTTATTTCTATCTAAAAAATGTTTAGGAGCGTGTGTATGTGTGTTTTAAGAGCGTTATAATCATTTCATTGTGTTTGTGTGTTTTATTATAACTATATGTTTTGAGTCTCGAGCGAAATTATTTATTAACATTTTTTTTTTCATTTTCAATGGAAAAAAATAATGATTGGAAAATGACTTAATATTAATTCATCGTGAGTGGTCTTGTTTAATGATTTTGACAATGGAGTAGTTAAACATTAATTTTTTTTATTTAATTATCACAAGAAAAGGGTATTTTCAAAAGGAAGGAAAATGATTTCATTCTTTATGTTACTATGTGAATTAAAGACTGCGCGCATTTTTTAACTCCATTATCAAAACCATTGTTCAACTTGACAACTTGTATGAAGAATATGTTTTTATTTTAATTTTAATTTGTTTTTTTTGGGAGGTTGGAGCTGGCGGTCAGGAGTTTTGTCATGTCGTGGTTATTGGAATCACATTACGCAATAACACATAAACATTTTACAATCATCATTTTTAAAACAGTTCCTCATCATATTCAAATTCAGCATCGTCAATAATATCCTGACCGCCAACTCAAATTCTTGACTCCTACATGGCGTTCATATTTAAAACTCTTCTGTTACCTCTATGAGGACTATAGCTATATTCATCACGACGATGTGCATAGCGCTCTTTATCTTTATCGCGTATTAGATCCACATTGTCGTTATCGTAACTATTATTCATTAAATGTCTACTATTACTGCTTACGTAGTGTTCGCGTCTATCACGCGCATCCATTCGAACATCACGCGGATCGCGTTCACGTAAGTCTCTATCTACAACACGCCGTTCATCTCTATGCATTGGATATTCGCTGCCACTACTTGCACCACCCATATCTCGATCTCTTTCACGCTCTCGCTCTCTATCTCGACCGTAATGTCTATCATTTACCATTTCGTCTTCATTTAAATTGTAACTTATCATATCACGCTCACGTGCATGTATTCGCTCTCTCTCGCGTTCCAATCGATCTAATCTGTCTTTTTCACGATCTGGATAACGTGTTGATCTTCTATTTTGCTGATTATGAAAGGTTGATGATCCTAAAGAAAAGCAAAAAAATCTCTAACAAAAATCATTTCACAAAAATTTTTTTCTTATTTGAAAAATCAAACTCAAAAAAAGAAAATATTAAAAATCACTCAACAAAGGATGAAATGCAAAATAGAGTTAGAAATAAATGAGTATGAAAAATTTCTTTTAATATGTTGGAAAACGATGAAAATTTTTAAGAGGGGATCCACAAAAGTGCACTAAATTTGTGCTACTTACAAAAGAAAACTTATAAATTTTTTATATACGAAAATAAAGATTGTGTAATAATTCAAGAAATCAACTATGTAACTTGAGACATTTGCTCATCGCTTTGAGTACTTATTTGTCTACGAATTACGCCTTGTACAACTAAAAATTCAAAAAAAGAAAGAAAATTTATTATATTTAACGTGAAAAATAATAATAATGAGAAAAATCTACATGAAAATTATTTTACATTGCGATGATACCAAATTGCTACTAATTTCAAGGGAATTGGAAAAAGAATATTGTGTATGTGCGCGTGTGGATCACATATTATAAGACAAAGAATGTAAATGAATATTTATTAGTAAAGTGTCAATTTCAAAATAACTCAAAAGAGTTAAAACTCATCAAATTAAAGCTTTTTTCAAACAGCTACATGAAGCTATCCGATGGGAAAATATCAGGCACTAAAGTTTAATTAACTAAAGTACACTAACATTTCCCTACAGTGTTGTTATCACAAATTAAGCATGAAACTCTTATTCGTTTTTCGTACTACCTAACAAATTGAATTCAAATTTGAAAAGTTTTGAGAAAAGTGTTTTTATATAGAAAGATAGAGAGATCATCTATAGAAATGAAGTATTGAAATCATCAAAATCATAAACAGCTGAAAATAATAAATAACAAAAGAAAGAAGAATAGAATGAGAAAATTATGTTTACATGACAACATGAGTTTACATAAATAGATAGAAAATTAAATTAGCAAGTAATGCGAGATTAAACTAAAGTTCATCATTGTTGAGTAATGGACATGTCGTCATTGCATTTGTGTCATTATCTTTACCTCCTCTATGTCTTTCCTTCTCTTCTGCTTGTAAGCAATTTAAATTTAATTTTTTTTATTTAAAGAGAGAGAAAGAAAATTAAAAAGTTGGAACGGAAAGAATTATTTTAGAAGAAGGTGTGAAGAGAAAATAAATTTTAACTAATTTTTGACTGCACATGAGATTGTTTGAGCATTGATGCAATTTTTTATTAGATTTCATACATACCAGGAGGTGTACGATCAATCGGCGTTGAAGTTTCTGGCGGCAATTGTCTTTGCATTGGTGTTGATCTTACTGGCGGATGTGTTGCTCTCCAATATGTCTAAAAATTATTACAAAATGACTTAAAAAGACAAAATTTTATGAAATTTTCATATACTTACTTCTAAATATTCCGCTAAATGATTACATGCCTCTTCAAGTTGATTTTCATCTAAAATTACGTCAAACATTTCAGGTGGACATTGACTTAACTTTTCTGCTGCCACCATTTGCACTGATAAATTTTTCGCTTGAGCTTTACCGCGTGATTTAATTAACCTTTGCAAAACCTTTAAAAGAAAAATTAAATTAGTTTTTAATCAATGATGATTTGTATTCTTTAAATATTGTCATTTGAAATTGAAAACAATAACATAAAATTTCGGTTAAAAAAACTATTAAAATGAAATTTAAACTTACTTTACTGCTAGCTATTTTCAAATAAACTATAGTTGGTGCTAATGATGTCTTTGCCAACTGTGACGGATGGTTGATAGTATCACAGTCAAGAACTACTAGCTGAAGCGTTCGAGCCAATTCGAATATTCTTTCAATTTCAGCTTGCACTTCAGCCAGACATGTGGAACGACTGCAAAATTTATAACATGAGAACCGAAGAGTCCGCGAATAAATGATTAATGAATGTTTACCTATTTGATCGTTCCATGATTGCTCGCTTTGAAGGATTATTCATCAGGGATCGTTTAGCTAATGATATATCTGCTTGAACACGAGTTATAATTATCCTAAAATTGAGAGAGATTTTTTGGCGATTGTAATTAGTGAAAATTAAGGGCAAAAAAAACTCACCTTGATTCAAACCGATGTTTGAGGAAATCAAATAAAGCTTTTTGCATCATATCGGTTACTTCGTAACCTTTAAGACTCGGTCCCACCAGCACTACTGGACGCATTGATGGCACGACATCATACGGCGAGGACGTTTCTTGCTTTTTGAAGAAAGGCTTTCGCTTTTCTTTCGTGGGTGGTGTGGCGAGGGGTGTTTTTGGATGGCGTGATGCACCCATCGAGTCGCTCTCGTCGCCGGGAGTTGGAGGCGTACTGCCCCGTGATGCTTCTGCACCAGGGGCGGTCGCCGTTCCCAAATTCCCACTCGACGAGGCTTTGGATGCATAAAGCTTTGACGATCGCACGGCTGTTGCCTGTATGCGAATGTGCTCAAGCTTAACCGGACTCGGGATGAAGCCGACTTCACACCCCTCTTTCACGAGTCTACCGATCCACCAGTTATTGTCATATTTTTCCTTAATATGTAAAAAGTCTCCAATTTCAAACGACACCGCACTGCCGTGTACCGGCGAGTCATCATCAACGCTGCCATCGTATGAGACATTCGTGCGAACGGCGAATGCAACTGGCTTTGTTCTCGCCTTTTCCAGCTGACCAAGAGCTTGACGCTCTTTCTCTCTCCGAAGAGACTCTTTTTCCTCGTCCAGCGACAGATCGGAAGATGGTTGTGAATAATTTGAATCAGCAGAACCCTGTAGTAAAAATAATAGAGAAAGAAATTATAATAAGAAATAGCAGAGAATCAAAGAAAGAGGGAAAAACATTAATTTCTTTGAAGCTGCTGCAGCTTTATCTCTCTCTACATATTTATCGCTCACGAGTTTTCTTACAAAAGAAAATTCTTTTCATTTTAACATCAATATATAGATTATTTATATAAATGATTATGATGTGTGGTGGTATACAAATCTCTCAAATGGATGTATTTATGAGGAGAAAAGAATAGATAGTGTGATAGGTGGGAATATTTGTAGGAGGGAGGATGTTGGAAAATAACATTCAATTAAAACTCATTCATATTGGCAATAAACATAAACACACACAAATTACAATTCAGATTATTTCAATCTGTACTAAAATATTTTAGTACATTTTTAGTACAAATTTAGTACAAAAAGAAATAATCTGAATTAAAATAAGAATAAAACAGAGTTGTTATTCTACTGTTACGTAGCCAATAGCTAAAATCTACTGTAGCCACTAGCTACTTTTTGAAAAGTAGCCAGCTGCTACAATAGCCGTTTGGTTACTGTAGAAAGTAGACAAAAGCTACAAAGTAGATTCTACTTTTACAACTCTGGAATAAAATATAATTATGAACAGAAGAAAGAGTAATACACATAATAAAGTACTGAGATTGCCAATTAATCAATCAAACAACGTGATGAACGGGCAAACCTGGGTAAATAGTTTATTATATCCAGCGCTTTGAAATGATGAGTATCCTATCCCCCCAAGTGCCATGCGATTGCCGCTTGGGGCATCAGTAGTTGTGTTGGCTCGCTGAACCATCGGCCGTTCAGGCCTCCAATCGTCTTCAACTTTGCCTGATATTTTGTTTGATTTTCTCTAATTTTTTAATTTTCTCTTTTTTTTTGGACTAAACTTGTAACTTTTTTAAGTTTGTTGTTTTCCTTGCACGTGTATCAATGTGTGAAAACAAATTTTATTCTATGCTTTATCTGCTTTCTCTTATTTATTATGAGTTTTTAAATAATGAAGAGGAGAGAAAGAATAGATGAATGAATGCAAAAATTTTTAATTAGAATTTTCCTCAATTTGATGAAATTTTTTTGATGAATAAACAAAGAATTTTGTGTATATGTTGTGAGATCTTGCTAAATAGAGAATTTCGGAAGAAACTTTTATTTTTCCTTTATTCTTGATGTTGTGAATGAAAATTCTTTTCTTTACTCTTGCTTTACTTTCGGTTTCTCTTTTTTTTTTTGCAAATTATCAATTAAAAAACTTGTACACACTAGCAAAAAAACACTACGGATGCTCCACTAATTTATATTATTTTGTGATTTTCTTTAGTTCATTTACTCCAAAGTCATAATTATTGATATATTGATTTCAAATCACTGCACAAACTAGATACTAAATGAACAATAAATGAGAAGAGAATGAATGAAAAGAAAAACAATTAGTGCACTTATGCTCTCTTACAGATAAAGTATGTATTGAGAAAAATTGAAGAAAAACTTGCATTGAGCCCATTTTTCCATATCACTTCATAAATTGATGTTTCGCAAAAAAAAAAAAGTTGAATCATTAAACATTAATGAGGTCACCAGAGCGAAACATATTCGAACAGAAAATGGCAATTAGTTTTAATGGAAAATGAGAAAGACAAGGTGGGTAAAAAAAATATGCAAACTAGCACTGTTGACAAGAGAAAAATAAATGTTTAAAGGTGAAGCATAGAATTATTGTATTATCCAATTAAAGCTATAACTGCTTTTATTTCATAATAAACATTTTTTAATTTTAAAATTATTCTCTGCCATTTTCTCCTCTACTTATATATCGTCATCACAGTTCGACACCACTCCTATATGCAAAATTAAAAATTCAATATGTTCATCTTATATCCTCTCATTCTTTTTTGCCTCTTGACATATTTAGATTTTTTCAGCTCATGCCATTGATGCTCATTAAAACAAAAATTCCATCAACTTTTCTTTCAGAAGTGGAAAATTTTTTTTTGTTCAATTTTTCTCAATTTACGTTTTTCTCCTTTCTTTTTACGAAATAATAATTTTTTTTTCTTCTGTAAAATCAATTTTTTCTTTCACAATTCTTGTAAAAAAGAAAGGAAAAAGTTTACAAGTAAATTATCCATTAACTTTGGTGCATATTTAAAAAGAATAATTACAATTTCTTATATCCCGTTTTGCGATAATTCTTTCTCTTTTTTTTGCTCTTTTAGCTCAAAAAAATAAAATTAAATGACTAAATTTTCTTAAGTCTTTTAAATTTTTCTTTTGATATTATTTCACATCGACCTCATTCACTTTTCACTCGATGTTCATCACTCTCTTAAACTCAAATAATAACTCGAGAAATTTCTTCATTTTTATTCTAATATTGTTTTTTAATAATTATTTTTTTCCTAAAAAAGAAAATTTCTCTGAATAAAAATGATTAAGAGCCATGACTGAAAGCACACATATACGAATTTTTCCGAAAATAAAAAGAAGTATACTGTGTGTGCACTATTGTATGGTGTAGGGTGAAGAAGTTCTGACTGCTTTTTAGCACTGAATTGGAGAATTCTTGCTTATGGTGTAAAGACACTGCTGTTCTCGTGCTCCAGCTAAAATATGCTCTATATGCGCACGCGCGGAGTTTTATAAATTTTGATTGTTTATGAAAGAAAAGTTGTTTGATTTAACGTAAATCTTCAATGTTTAGCTTTTTTGATAAACAACGAATAAATTCTACCCAAATTTGCCATTCAAATCAAGTTTGTTAATAGATGAATTGATGAAAAACAAAATGCTATCCAAAACCTGACTTTTAGCATCAAAACACATCAATTCCAATACATTCGTGAAGCAAACTTTTTCACAGACAAGCACATGAAAACGGGAAAATTTTCACGCAAGCGCTGTTTACACTAAAGTAACTTTACAACTTTCATTCATTCATTTTCGCACATGAAAGCTCTTTCTCTCTCTCTCTAAATCACATGCATGTTTCTTTCCGCACGTTGATTATTTTTATTATTTATATAAATAATTTGTTTGATCATCAAATTTATTATTCTGCTACTGTCAAAAAAAGAAATGAACACGAGTCATCATATTATGGCTTCTGATATAATTTTATTTTATTCTCTCTTACACACTGAAGTTATTGCAGCAACCACCAAGTGAGTAAAATGTGAGAACAGCAGCAGCAGCAGCAGAATGTATAAAAATTTCTGGTTGTCTGACGTCACGTTCTTGTCGTTGTTTTTCTGCATTCTTTGCGTTTCATGTTCTTCCTCTTTTTCTTCCTTTATTGCGATGATAATTTGCTTTTTCCGCGAAAGAATGTAAATATGAAGAAGTATAATGCATGTTGATTCATGCATTTTTTGCATTAAAAAATTCTGCATCATGCAATTGAGTTAAAATTATTCTCGCATTGAGAGAAGATGACGATGATGATTCATTGAGAAAAAACATTTTCCTAAAAGTCATGACGTCACGGATTTTCGAGAAGATCTCACGAGAGAGAGAGAGAGAAAGTATGTGAGAAATTTTTCTTTTCATTCTTTGACATTCGAGGATTGTGTGATTTCCCCGTGAACTAGAAAAAAATAAATTAATTTTGCTTACCCGTCTGTTTTTCAGCCTAAATGGAGGCTTATATGTCGAACGATGATGATGATGGTGATGTCTTCTGTTCATCTTATTTGCTTTTACTTTTCACAACAACAACAACAATTGATTAATTTATGATGTTTTTCTATTTAATTGATTTTGAAATATTTTCAATTAGCGAATCACTTGAAAGTTTTTTTCTCTCTCAATTTATCTACTACACAGCAGAAAATATTTATAAACACGCACGAGATGATTTTTTTTTTGCTATGGCGCAATGCTAAACGCTATTTTTTGTGATAGGAAGTATGAAATTTCCAGAGTTTTTCAATTAAGCCTTTTGAAATTATTTAATCAGACACTCTCAATTTTTAATTCACAAAAGAAAATTATGAAAGCTTGGAAAATAATTTTTTGTGTGTTCACGAAAATCTTTTGTTGAAGCGACTGAGAATTGAGAAAAACAGCACCAGATCGAGTTATTTTTAAAAGTTAATTTTTTTTCTAGTACATTGAAAGATGTATGCGAATGAAAATAATCTTTTCTGTGTAAAAAAAGAAAGAAATTTTTTGAGATTTTCCTCTTTCTCTCGTATTTTCTCTCTTTTTCCTCGATTTGATCGTCAATAAACAGAATTACTCGCTCACCTAAGTCATTCTCACTAAATTTTGTCGCGTCAATGAAAAGCTTCTTGCTCTCTCAACGTTTTCACTTTTAATTTCCTTCATGATCTCATAAAAATTTGAATTTTTATTTGCAAATTTATTTTCATGATCAAGAATCTATATTTATTTTTATTCATCGCTTGTAGTAATGAAAAACACTTTACTCGATCATGACTTTAAGCAGCAAGTTGTTTTTTTTTTATTGAAATTGTAGTAAAAAGAGCGAGTGTATACATATTGAAATTATTAGCTACTGTTTGTAGAGTGATTTTATTGCTTCATAGCAAATTTTTCATTTCATCTCTCAGACGAAGTTGTTTATGTACAGTTTGAATAAGTGAAAATAAATTTAACATTTAGGATGAAAGAATTGAATTTTGAATGGAAAATTTTGACTAATTACAAACATTTTATGATATCAGGGTAGCGTAATAAAGAAAAAGCCCGTTACTAAGAGGAAAATTTCTCTGTCGAAAGATTTTAAATTTTAATTTTTCCTTTTCAAATTTTTGTTAATGTTTGTAAACAAAGTTTTGGTAAATAAAATTTCACAAAATTTAATTTTAAGAAGTTATTTAGCTCTTAAATTATAGGATTACTTTAATATGACACTTAAAGAATATTTTGAATAGATTATAAGAATCAAGAAATTGAATATATAGGGGTTTTTTAATTGGTAAAAATTTCAGTTTGAAAAATTTATTCCAAGGGAAAATAACTTGACTACAGAAAATAACAAAAGCTGAAAAATGTAAACAAAGATTTACAGAATTCAGAAATTTTCTTATTTAAACTTTTATTCATTAGGAAATCTGTTTGGAAAATTTAAACATCTTGATGATGACTTGAAATAATTGAATTATTTTAATTCATTTTTATATGAGAAAGTAGCCAGTAGAAAAAAAAGTAAATTTTTGTTACACATAGCCAAATGGCTACTGTAGCCACTCGCTACTTTTTGAAAAATAGCCAATGGCTACAGTGGCCAATGTGGAGATGAACAACTCTGGAAATAAAAACGATATTTTTCGGAAAATCTTTCATTATTTTTTGATTTGTTTTGATCAATAAGAAAAGACATTTGAGCGAATACGGTGAAAAATTTAAGAAAATTTGTTATTTTAGAATATTTTCAACGAGATGTAATGTAATTTTAAAGAACTGCCAAAATTTAAAATTTAAGTTTATCAGTTTTGTTTTGTTGTGCCACCTTGGATTTAAATTATTAAAAGTGTTTTCTTTTTGTTTTTCATACAAATAAATTATTCACAAAAAACACTGTTTTTAAGGTGTGAAAACAAGTTTAATTTTAAAGAAACTCTCTCTTGTGCTTAAAAATTCTTTTATGAAGAATACAAAACATATTTGAAATAGATTCATGACTTCCTTTACAGTAATATGAGTATCTAGAGCTCAATATGAACACAAAAATGATGAAATAAAATAAATTTGCATAAAAAAATCCACCTTTCGTTTCAACTTTTTTTTCACAGTTTTTGGCATACTTTTATTTCATCTTTCTTCTTTTTTTAATAGATATTTGTTTCATATGTATCACAATTTCATTTTTAAAATTGAGTAAAAATTTTTAGAGAGAAAAAAAGAGAAGGCAAATTTTTTGTAATAAGCATAATTACTAAATAGAAGAAGATAAATGAGAAAGGAGATTAAAAAAAAAGTCCAGTTATTTTAAGACGTAAAATTATTTTTGTACCATATTCGTGTTTGATAAATTTAATTGATGTTTGAGTAGAATTTTTTTTTCTCTAAATATTATGCACATCAATGCACATTGCCTCGGGAAAATTTTCGATTTTGCAGAAGTCTTTATAATTGAGCTCAATTTTGTTTAGATCTTTCATCGAAATATTGAAAGAATTCTCAATTTTTTGGAGAAGAAATTTACCGTTATGCATAATTGACGCCAAACAATACCTCTTCATAGTCGCCATCAAATGTATTTTGCTGTTTTTCATCATTAACGAAACAAGCAATAAAGGAGAGAAGTGAATATAAGTGATTTGAAGCTGCATATTCGAGCATTCATAAAATTCTTAGCCATCACATCATCATGAAACTCTTTTTAACTCTCTCGTTCATGAAGGATAGCAATAAAGCAAATTTTTCGAGAATGCAAGCAAATACAGCAAAAAAAAGCTGCAAGTCTTTGAAAGAATTTAATATTGCTGCTGTTGCCGCTGCTTACTCTTCTTTTATTTCAAGAAAAACTAATTTCAAAATGTACCTTTTCCGTGGGCATTAAAATAAAATAACCATAAGAGGAGAGAACGTTAAATTTACTTTTTCTTAGAATTTCTCGATTCATCGATGGGACGATTATATTATTTTTGCCCCTTTTCTTTCTCTCTCTCTTTCTCTTCTAAAATATGTTATAACATCGCATACATTAATGTGTTTGCATTGTGCATTCAGTTTTTATTTTGCGTTGTTGTTCTTCTTTTTTGTTAAAATGCTAAAAATAGAACAAGGAGAGGAAAGAAGGAAGAAGAGTTTAACTGGACTCATTGCTTTGGCTTACTTTTTCTTCTTAGCTACAGTTTTTGTGGCTCCTTTTGTTTTTATTATTCAATGAATTTTTCTTATCGATACATGCGTAGGTTTTTTGCTTCTAAAACCAGTGAGAAATTGAAACTTTTTTGCTTCTCATAAGATGAGTGAAAACTTTGAAAATCTAATAAGAAAGTAAATTTTTACTGGGTCAAATCATAAATATTCATTTTGAAGAAGAAAAATTCATTAGACAGAACATGTGCAATTTCATCCCAGACATGCCCACTATTCAGTTTCTTTCTGATATATCATTGCAATAAGAATAAAAACAATTTTCAAATTAGAATCTCATCATAAATCTTATTGGACTTTGACAAGAGATGATAATTTCCTTTCATAACCATCAACATGTACATGTGTCAGAAGGCACATAAAGTAAAGTATTTTTTATTATTTATGCCAGACTGTTCGTATTAGAAATGAATATTATGAATAAATAGAAGCATGATCGTTCGTTTGCAAAAAAGAAAAAAAAGAAGAAGAATGCATGCAACACACAAGAAGGAAACGTCAAAAGGAACAAATAGCAACAACAAAGAAAATCCCCATGAGCGTGCACCCAAAAATACATTTAAATGCATACACACATGATGATGATGGTGTGCCTTAAAGAAACAACACGAAAAGCAGAAATATAAAAATTGAAAGTGAGACAGAAGAATCGCAACAGCGAAATGACTTCAAGCGAATATAACTGCGTTCTGCAATGTTATGTGTATGTATATTAAGAACACTGCACGAGAGAGTGAGAGAATATGGAAAAAAAAGAATATCCAAGGTCAGACATTTATTAATATTTAGTTGGCGAATATTTTCATGGTTGCATCGCAAGTTGTCATGTTTTCTTCTTCAATATTACTTTTTACTGTTTTTACTTTTGGATTTTGCAAAAGAAATAAATAAGAGAAAGAGGAGACAAAAAATGTTTGAGAGTATTTGTCTCTATATTACTCCCTGCAATGTCTCTCTAATAAAATGCTTAATAATGCACAGCAAAGCATAGAACATTCCATTTTTGGTCGAAAATTATTTTATGTTATTTATGCATGTCATGCAATGATAGCAAAAAGCGCACACGCGAAATATGATTTTTATTCTTCTTTTATTTAATTTATGCAATTGCTTCATTTTCCTGTTTTTGATGCTACTGCTCATTTCATATTTTTGTTTTTGCCTTTAAGAGTCACGATAAGACAAGACTAAATGATGTCTGTTTAATTTATGTATACTTGCTTATTATTTGAATTTTTAGCCTGGCTGATGCTTATTGAAATAATTTAAGTAAAAACACATGTTACTTATGGCTCACATACGCATATTTTCAGCACATTTTCAATTTCTCAAATTGTAGCATCACAAATTTCTTTCTATTTCTTCCTCAAGTGTTTTTATGGTCTAAAGTAAATTGTACAGCGTTTATTTATTGCAGGCTAAAAAGTTAACGACAAAAAAGTATCAAATGACATTTTTTGCCGTTTATTAAATGATTTTTCAACATACATTGTCGACTAAGTAAATTTGCTTTATTTTTTTCTGCCCTTTGGTCATTCAAAAACTAGCAATGTGAAAAAACTTGAAAGATTCTGAGTTGTTTTGAATGAAAATATAGAATTTATTTATTTATCACAGTCTTATGATGAGATCATGAAGAAATTAAATTTACAAAATATATAATATATGAAAAAATACAAGAATTCGAACGAAAAAGAAAAAAATATATTTTATGATCATCGCATTAAAAATACAAGTATTCACACACACATTGATAAAATAAGAAACAAAAATCTCTTAAAAGAGCATTCAGGAATGTCAAGTTTATTACACGCTTAGAATTAATGACACGAAATGTTTCAAATGAAATTCTCTCTTTTTTTTTTCTTGCATTGCATTTATGATCAAGATCGAAGTGCATTGATGTGAAAGAATGGAGGAGCAAGAGAAAACCTGTACGTGATGATAGTAAAGCATATAAAGATTAAAGATCCTTTTCTCTTACATCAATCTTTTTGAGACCCTTTTCTAATAAATCTATTAATGCCTTCAACTGTGCGCATACACACACAATTATTTTCTATAGTTCTTTTAATATCATAAAGTTAGCCATAAGAATGTGAAAAAGAGCAAGTTTTCATTTTTTTATTATTCTTTAATACACATTTTTGCCTTTTTCTGTCTCGGTTCACTATATACATACGTTTTTGAAACAAACAGAAGAAAAAAATTGAGCAAAAGGTACAGCCAACGAGAAAACAAAAACAGCCGATCAAATTGAAGCAGGTAAATAAAAAATTCAAGTAAATATTAAGGAAAAGAAATATTTTCACAAAAAGTATAAAATCTAAAATAGTTGAACAACATAAAAAGATTCTAAATGTGTAACGAATATCAGAAATGAAATATATTATTTTTCGTTTGAGACTTTTTTTATAATTTTTCAGGGAATTTGAAATAAAATGGGATGAGTTTGCAGAAAAAGAATATTTTTATTCTCTTTGCCTTTTCTCTTTTATGGAAAATGATGATGATTTTTTTTGAAGCACCTTTGCAGATATTTATTTTCGCATTTAATAAGTATTTAGCAAGAAAAAATTTTCTCTCTAATAAAAAGCATAAAGGAGAAGTTTTCTTTGGAAAGATTTATGAAATAAACAATTTAAAATTTTAATTAATAATTTTTTATTATAGAGTTTCTAATTATACACATTTGACTATAATAATCTCCATAAAAAGTATCAAATTATTTATGACAAGAATATTAATCCACCAACACATTCACATAATTAAGTGACCCTGTAATAAACATAAATCTTAACTGAAACTATCAAAAATAATTTTATCGAAATAGTCATGAATAAAAATATCATATTGCAGCACTCACTGAATAGAGACAGAAAATTATAAAAATTAAAAATGCAAAAAATTATTTCGCAAATATAGTTTTGCCTCATCGTGCGCAAAAAAGTAATAAAAAAATGCTTTTAAGCCGCCAACACTTTAACTTAATTCGCCATAAAGAATCAGGTAAGAAACTTTGATGAGATAAGGTTTATTTGGTGCTTTTAGTTGTTTTTTCAAAGCGAGAAGAAATAATAATAGAATAATAATAAATTATCTGTTGGGATTATTATCATTAGATTTTTTGTTTCCTTACCCTCGTCAACAATAAGTGATCCTCGATTTTTATATGCCTGGACTTGTTTCGGTACTTGCATCCCTCTCAAATGATGATGCTGTTGCACTTATATATGTATTGTACAACAACAACAATACAAAGATAGAGATGAGAAAAAAAAATTGCAGCAATAAGTAGAAAATCCAATATAGACACATACATGCATGAGTCAAATAAAAGAAGGAAGGATCAAGTGTTGATTTTTTAATCTCTTCAGCATCATCGAGAAGAGTGAGGGAAAGAAGAAAAAGAAAAAAAGTTAAAAAATGTGCATAAAAGCACAATTTATACCTGACACACATTCTTTTTGTTTCTTTTGTTGTTCTTTCATGCTTCTACATGACGATGTACATGCTTCGTAATATTTTAAATGCATTTATTGCACTTCTTTGTACTCTCATTCCACAATTCGTCTATTCATAAACAGCACCTCTTGCATAATAAACATCTCTCTTCCTTAATGAATGTGCTTGCTCTTGTGCAGTAATTTGTTGCCTTTTTTTGTTGTTGTTTATTCATATAATTAATATTTTATGGTCGTTTTCTTGCGTCTAAAGGTATCCGAAAAAAATAACAAAATTTAATTTCGCGTACCGACATAAATGCTGCTGCTGCTGCTGCTTTTGGTCTCAAAGGTCTTTTCTTTCTTTACCTATACTGCTGCTGCTGCTGCTTATAAAAAATTCCTGATACCAGAATTATAGCCGAGCATATTGTTAATGTTAAACTAATTCGAAGAATTAAAAATTGCTCTTAGAATTAATCTTCTTGCTTGCTCTTATTCCCTTATGTGATCAACAGCTCTTCCTTTCCAGAATTTTGCCTTGCCTCTGCACCATCATCATCAATGCTATTTGTTGGGTACACAATGAAACTACGAACGGACCCAGATACAATATACCATTTTACATATCCATAAATTAAGTAAATGTTGTGCACAAAGGCGGATGTGGTTCAATTAACAATCGGACAATGTTGATATAGAGAGAAAAAGACCTTATATGGTGCTCACAGGCCGATTAGAAAAAGTCATCGTAAACCTCAAAATTTTATGCAATATAATAAAAAGCAATTTTTACCGTAACATTTTAGCTTTTTTCTATTTTTGCAAGATATGTGTGTGTTCGATTTCAGACTGTTTTCACATCAATTTCAATATCATCATCGCCTTTTTACGATAGCAAATTCAAAAGAAGAAGAGATTTTTATTTTCTGATTCTATTAACAAAGCATTTCTTATTACTTTTTATTTCTTGAAAATTTATCGAGAGGAGAAAATAAAATTAAGTAAAGAAATATTTTTTTTGGTCAGGTAAAATTTATAGATCCAGCTTGCTTTACTTCTTTTTATTATTACTTTTTTCTCTACTTTGTCTCTTTTTTGTTTACTGAATCATTTGCGATGAAGGTGGATAACATTTTCAATTTGGGAATGAAATTTTAATACTTAAATGAATTCTTTTAATTCAACATTTATTTTGGTTGCTTTTACAATATTAAGATTGAGCTAACTTAAAGAAGAAAATTTTCTGAAATTTTATTTGTTTCCGAAATTTGCAAAAAATTTATTTGTTTACAAATGAAAATTTAAATATTAAAAATACGTTATTTTTAAAATTCCAAATTTGAAACATATATCCCCTCTTTTTTTGTATTAAGAGTAACTGGAAACTGTTATTTTATAATATTATTTTCCTGTAAAGGTAAATTCAACATCGGCATATATTATCATACACAATATTTTTATCTATTTTCTTCTCCTTCTTTTCTCTTTTCTTACATTTGCTTTAATCGAAAACTATTTTTTTTACCCAAAAATAAATTTATATAAAAATCTCTCATTTCTATTTTCTTTAAACAATTTCGTGTATCTTTTTTTTATACATACACAGTCATTTATTCGAATTTCTTCAATTTACCAATTTCATAGCCCTCCACACAGAGAGAGCAAAAAGAGAAAGAAATAAAAAATAAATTCTATAGCTCAATAAATGGACATTAAAAAAACAGCATAATTTTTTCTTTATACCTTTCTTGGAAATCTATCGGGGCATTCTTTTGTGTATGCTGTTGTGTTTAATTGAAGTCCGTAACCACTCCACCGAAAATGTTTCAAGGCTTCTCACAGAACTTTTTTTTTGCCTTTTTTCGCCTTCATTATATCATCCCTAAGTATTATAATACTTTTTTTTATAGAAAGAGCATGCTGCAACTCTCACATACGTTCACAATGGTTTTATTACTTTTTTTCTTGCTCTTTTTACGGATCATTTGTTAAGCGTGGTGTAGTATGGTTCATTCAAAATTAGGAGCTTGATACAAGCTAATGCTCTCAATGATTTCATTAATCATTATACAGTGTGAGCTACTTTTCTTCTCTTTTCTCACCGAATTTGCAAAACATCAAGATGAAGAACTTTTTGTGTATGATCGTCTTGAGATAATCTTCTTATGCATGTGACAACTGATTGAAATGTTTTTTTTATTTATCAAAACTGGTTTTTGAAGAATAAAAAATTAATTTATCTTTAATTTCTATGACTGAAAATCTTTAGTTATAAAGTAATAAAATTGATTAAAAATTTTTCCATCATTTGTGCATGAAGAAATCTCATGATCATCAACTAATCATAGATGGAACTTTTATTATAGCTTTGATTTTCTATGTACAACTAAATTTATGCTCGATATGGTGATTATAAATTTATTTTCCATAAATTATTGTAGTACTGGATTTCATATATATAAAGAAATATTTTAGTTTGGTTGTTATGGAGAAAAATTAATGGTAGCCAGTTTTTGTTTCCTCTGTTGTGTTCATGATCACCCGTAAAAAATAAAGAAGAAGAAGATACAACTATTTATGTATTTGTGTTTTTTGAGAAAAATTGAAATTTTTATAATTTATTTTTTATTTAAATTTTCTTGTCTTTGACTTACAATGAACGAGAAGTGGATTGAAACGGAGAAAAAAAAAATAAAACATATAAAAATTCCACAAAAAGTGTTCGAAAAGAGGCTTAGATCGTAAAATGTACAATGCTATACGTAACAACAACACACATACTGCAGCCGCATCCCTGACTATAGCAATTAAAAATTAATGGTATGCGATATGTGGACATTAAAGACTAATTTTTCTTTCTCGCTCACTCCATGTGATCTTTTAACATTATTAACTTGCCTAATATCTGCACACCAACATCTTCTTGACTTTTTATCTTCTTCTTCTTTTTACTCGTTTGCAAAAAAAAAAAATTGTGTCAAAACTTTTACTCAAAATATATTGTTTGTGAAATTTTTAACTCGTTTGCAAGTTTATTTTGATTACAAATCCGCAACAATGTGTGATCGAAACCGAATAAGGATGTTGTTAACAACTTATGAGATTATTGAATGTTTGACATATGTGAAAAACAAAATATTCAATTAGTTAAAACTCTCTTTCGTTAATGATGGATTGTGATGGTGATTTATCATAGAGCAAAGTGATGAGCGAAAATTTATCGTCATTGCTACTAAAATTTAGACACATTTACAATTTTATATGCAAATTTATCACAGTTCATAAATTTTAAAATTTAACAAAATGAAAAAATGATTCATCATTAGGCCAGTTATAAATTTAACCTTGATTTTAATAAAATTCACTTGCTTTTGTTAATAATAAATAAAATTGAAATAATATGTAAATGTACTCGCTATTTAAACTAAAGAATGAGAATGAAGAATATTTTTACGACAGAAAATTTTAATTAAAATAATTTAAGAATAAAGTAAAGCGTCATTACTTGATAATGACTAAAAGAAGCAAGAAGTTAGTGTTTAAAAGGTCATGCCGCATAGTCGTCTTTGTTGTTTAGCTTTTTTGCAAAACTAATAATTTTTGTTTAAGTGTAACAAAATTCTTTTTACATACAATTGGTAATAAAAAATAATTATCATGTTTCGCTCTCATTATGGAAGGAGTTTGGAAGAATTTAATTTTTGAATTTTCTCATGAGACACATTTATTCATTACGTGCGTGTGTATATGTTGTCACGTGTTGATTGAGTATTACAAATGAAACATCTCATGTGTTTCTTAATAACTCAAAGGAACTGTAAATGCCTTTAATTGACTACGACTATATAACACTATGGTGCAAAAAGATATTCAAGTAATTAAAAATCGTCGACAATGAACTAATGACAATGAAGTAAGTCCTTGAAATACGTGAGCACATTTGACAAAAATCTTATTTTTCTTGCTTGCTTAAGTTTGCATAAAAAGAGTCTTAAATTAATGTACCATCCCAAA
The DNA here is from genome assembly GCA_014622435.1 of Polypedilum pembai. Taxonomy (NCBI): domain Eukaryota; kingdom Metazoa; phylum Arthropoda; class Insecta; order Diptera; family Chironomidae; genus Polypedilum; species Polypedilum pembai. The sequence goes on from JACWBX010003124.1 coordinate 82,981, forward strand.
AGCAAGTTATTTTTTTTTTCATAGTTTATAGCAAAGAGCTATTATTGTCATACATTACAATCAGTTTACTATCGAAAGGTAATAATTAATTCAAAAAATGTATAAATTAGAGAAAAAATTCATTAAAATTGAAGGAGATTTGAAAGCTCTCTTCGGTATGGGTTAAATTAATGTATTTTTATATAATATGCACGGAGAAGAATAAGCCTCATTTGAATAATATCGACATAAACATTTAATTGAAGGAGAATGCCATAAGAAAACTGAGAAGAAAAGAAGAATCGACTCTCGGCTATAATTTCGGTGTTTTGTCGTTCGAAGAAGAAAGAGAATAAATAAATTTTATTTTCAGGTAAATTATAATGTGAATAATATTAGAGGAAAATAGTGGATCATAGATAACTAACTAAAATACACATCACACACAGAGCAAGTATTTGTATATAAACGCTCCTCTCCTCTCACTTCAATATTTTATATCGCCATGTGTATGTAAAACATTTCTTAACCAAAAAATTTCTGTATAATAATATAAATCGAAGTCATCTTCAAATTTCAGGTTTATTTCGAATAATTACCATACTATGGTAAGTGGAATAGATAGTTTAGCTATAGATATGGCCTTTTCTCTTATGAATTAAAATGGAAATGATTTTTTTGTTGTGGGAAAATTAACTGGACTGGGTGATTGTTGTTAAACAGGTGAGTGAGGTTGATAAATTTATTTCCCTTTAATTCAAGGACAAGTGTGACTTTTTGGCTTAAACAGCCTACTTATTTATTGAAAGCAGTCAAATTTTGTTAGAAATTTTCAAATATGTTTGATTTCACGACAAATTATTTTGCTAATTCTGCATTTTGCAATGAATGTAACTGAAAAGTTTAATTGTTAAATATATAAAAGTGACAAAAAGTTTGACCTTTTGTTTATTTTTAAAAGAAATTTTAGAAATCTTAGCTAAATCAAAATGTGTTCACCTTGGAAATTTTAAAAATTTTCATTAGAGGTAATTCTCCTGAATTTAACTGAAAATTTGAATTTTTAAAAAATCAGCCGTTACATTTTAACTTGCGAAAATTCGTTACAAATTTAATTAATTTATGACAGAAATTTTCAAATCAAGTTGAAACAAAATATTCTCAAACAACTACAATATAAAGAATCAAGAAGGGTTTATTACTTGATTTTTGTGAGAAATATATAAAATTTATTTTTGAATTGATAAATTTGATTCAATTTTATAAATTTCAGATAATGAAAATAAATTTTCGAGAAACTTCGAAAGCTCACTTAAAAATCACCTAAAAATGAACACAAAGCTCATAAAAAATTGCCACAGCATGATAAAATAATAAAAATACACATACAAATAATTTTTTAGTGTGTTGAAGTAAAAAAAAGTAAAAAGTCTCTTTTTCCTCAACTAACTAACTAACTAATTCCTCCTCGTGGACTTAAATAAATTTATTCGTTATGTGTGATGACGATAACAAGTAATACGTTTTTTTCTCTCTCTACATCTTCTCTTATATGAGTAATAAAATTTATATATACACATTTTTCGGTATAAAAAATTTATTTTCAAAAGGGGGGCTTTATAATAATCTTCATTTTCATTTGATATTTAACCAATCAATTCAACCATAAATGAACGACACGAGTAACATTTTTTAATGGTATAATATGCAAAAGATTTTGAAGATGATCATTCTCTCTAACTAAGACTACATTTTTTTTTATTATAAAGAAATAATTGGATTCAAGAAAAAAAATAGATGAAAAAGACCAATCTTCACAAGCGGCAAACAGTATTGACCACTAATGGAATAGACTCATATACGAAGCAATGGACAAAGGATGAAAAATAATTATGTAAATTACTTCTCTCTCTCACAGCATTCGGACTGATCAACATTTTTTTTAATATCATTTAATATTCATTTTGAAATCTAAAAAATGTATTTAGTTTCTTTCAGTTGATATTTATTTATTTATTTATTTTTCCTTCATATTCAATCTTACCAAATTGAATACACAGAGAAAAGAAGAGACACAGCAATCTTCGCATTATATTTTTTTTTTTTGCTGTTGAATACAATTGGCCGAATGGAAAATATTTAGAGTTATTTTAAATATTATATTGTGTGTAGCGTATAGTTTTTTTGGGCGTATTTGCTTCGGTAACTTCTTCAATGTCCATTATGAGCGAGGATTGTTACGTTGTCGCGTATAGAGTAATAAATTAAAATATTTCTTTTGATTATTACTATTTTGAATAAAAATATAATAAACAACAAATAAGCTGTGAAAAGAGAAGAGCACAGAGAAAAAAATGTTTCTAGATAAATTTCATGTGCCATAAATACATGAGATTGTCACTAAATGTACATGGAGCTCATGGCTCACACATAGATAGTCTGTAATGGTTTTGCTTGTTGTCTCTCTTTTTTTTACTTCTCGTTTGTCGTTAGATGGACCTCAAAACAATTTCGTCGGCCATCAATTTCAATTTTTTTTCTCTTCTCCTCTCCATCTCACACTAAAGCTCTTTTTACATTATTTTTCGTTAACAGTCATAAATTATATTAGTCACATTTGAATGGAAAGAGCTTGTCACTATGGTGTAAAAGTGATGGCTTGTTGTGACTTGTTTATATTTTACTATTTCGTGACTATGTACGCACTCTCACATTCATTTAATATCTATCTCAATCTATCGTGCTCTTCCTCAATTTTTCTGCTCTCATTTAATTTCTTTGCTTTATTTATGTGAAGGAAAAACTTTTTGGCTGACATAAAGTTGAATTTCATAAAACAAGTTATATGACAACAAAATAGGGATCGAAAGTATGCGTGTAAGCAGAAGAAAAGGTTTACACATACCTCCAACCCCTACATAAAAATGTGATCTGTAGCAGTCATAGAACTTTCTCATATAAAATTTTTTGTGTCTCATAGTCTTTTTCAAATGTTAAAGACATTTGTAACGGTAATTTTCTAATAAATTTTCTAACTTTTCTTTCTTAATAAGAATTTCTTCCTGGTTACAAATTTTTTCCATTTTTTCTAGTGTCTGCCCTCGAACATAAGAACGAAATTTTCCTTTCCATTTGAATTTTCAAAGTTGATTTTGTATTGAATTTCGAACGAAAATCACTAAAATTTGAAGTTCACAGTCAAACTTAAATCCGCCAAAGGTGGACTTAAGCAAAAAATTTCTATGTAAAATTCGCGCTAATATCCGCCATCTAAATAAATTCATTTATTGAAGGTGGACTGAAACTTGATTGTGTTATTACGTATACAAGGATACGTTCTTATATTCGAAGAAAGACGGTAGCTTAAGAGGAAAATGTATTTCTAATATTCAACTTTATGATAATAAAGACAAGTAAGGATTTTTTCCTTTATCGCTTTATGGAAAATTTAGACACTTATTTTATTTTAAAAATTTATTTTCTTCAACTTATTCATGAATAGACAGAATTTTGCAATAAATTTTAATTTTTACTTAAATCTTAGTTGACGTATTTTAGATAAATCTTTTTCTTTGACTTTAAAAATAATTTCATAAATAACTCAAAAAAGTACATTAACACAATTTTAAGTTTGAAACATGGTTCAACTCGCACCCCTTTCTTACATTTTCCTTCAAACTCATTCTCATAATAATGTATTTATATAAAGCATATTATACATCATATTAAAATGAAAATGAGGAGACGAGCGATGACTCTTCAACGAGATCATTGCGTGCGATCACCAACTGCTTGATTGATTTCCAACAAGTGTACTCTGTGCTTCACATTGCTATATTATAAAATAAGAAAATGAAAATTTACGTAAAATACACAAAATATACACACTTTTTTCCACATTTTACTCGGTCAGAACACTAAACGCGTGCGACATTTCTCTTGCTTCATACATTATTATTCTATTTTTGTATCAAAAAAAGTTTTTTATTCGTTGCACCATACGCCATGTGATATGAATCTCAAACTCAATTTTTCGTCAACATACGTCATTGTACTTTATTTATTTCTTATTACTGTTGTTTATAAATTTTTTCAGTCAATAAAGATTTCGCAAGAATGAAATGAAATAAAAACACTTTTGACACTTTTTTTTTGCTCAAAAATTAGCAATTCTGTGGTCTAAAGATTATTTGACAATTTGATGATCATTATTTGAATTATAAAAAAGTGATATCATCAACAAGGAAATTCCAAGAAGATATTTGTGTTTTCTTAACAAGATTATCGATTTGGGAGGTTTTCTTTGAAGTTTTCTTAAGCAACTAATTAGCAGCTACATCAATAAAATTGAAACCTGTTTAGATAAATTCAATCAATCGAAATTTTTGCATAATCAAGCATAACTGACCTAAAATATCAATGCATCATGCATAATAGCTCATAAATCTCATTTAACATTACTAATATATGACAACAATCGTTCCAACTTAACCCGTTAAGCTGCTTATCGTTTGATCATTGAATCAATTCATAATTTGAATCTACATCTGTTTAAGAAAAAATAATTTGCAAAAATTGTTAAAGAAAAGATTTTGCGCGCACGATTAACGAGTTAGTGAATAGAAAAAAAGCAAAGGATTTATTGTGTTTTATACTATTTTGATAGAAACGAGAGAGAGAAAGAAAAAATCAATTTCGGGTCTTTAGCGTAGATTTTTTTATTTATTTTATTATTTGATGAAGCAAAAAGACACACGAAAAAAATGCTTTAATGAAGCATTTACATAAAACCTGCCTCATCGCGGTGTTGTATAAATATACACTTATACCACAAAAAGAGTCGGTATTGTGTTTGGTGATGGAGTCTTAAAGCAATAATATATAATTCAATGGAAGAAGATTAGATTGGTCATATAAATAGCATCTCCATACCATACAAATATCCAATAGCCTTTACACAAAAAATGTTGAAATTTTTTTCTTCTCATTTTATATTCCTTTACTTCTTCTTCACTTTATTTTCATCTCTCTCTCTCTCTCTCTCCTCTATCTTGTCACCTTCGAAATTGTTGTGTTTTTAGTGAGAGAATAAAAAAAATTGTCGTTTGCGTCAACTATTCACAGTTGTTCGCGCTCACTCACTCGCTCTTTTCTGAATGATGTAGTCGTAATGGATTCTTATTAATATCAATTTCTACGCCAACGGAAAATTCCTTCTTGTTTTCATTTTTGATACTTTATTGTTTTCATAAAATATTTTGATTCTTTAAATCATCCAAGTCTCTTTGAAAACATTATAAATAACTTGCGCACCTGTAATTTCTAGATAAATCATATGTTTTTGTTGATTTCGTGTGATTTATAATAAAATTTATTATTCTTTTGAATTTCCTTGTTTACATTTTAATTTTACTACATAATTTAAAAATTATTATTTTGCCAGAAAATATTTTGATAAAAATAATTCTAAAATTTTGAATCTTTCATTTAGTAATATCAAGAAGTTTCAATTTATTTTATTTGTTTAACCAAGCATTAATTAAATTTGGACAAGTTGATGAAGTCAAGATTTCCCTTTAACTCTAGGGAACTAAGGAGCTCGGTGCCTAAATAATTAAATAACGATATTTACTGAATTACGTTTTTTATGCCTTGTTTTTCTATCAGATCAGAAATTTTTACTCGTTAAAAGCTTCTACTTTCAAAGTATTCTGCTTTGCAGTCAACTGAGAAAACTAATTAAAGCCAAAATCTTCTAACATACACTTCCTGGTAGCAGAAAAATGCAGAAGTCTATATTTAATTCTTGCAATTTTTTATCATCTTCCCTCGAATTTAAGAGTCTCAAAAGACTCTTTTATTGGCCTTACTAATTCAAATTTTTCAAGCTTATAAAGCATTTATGTTACCGAAAACCTAAATTTTCTCATTATCTGCAGATTTTGCCTTTTTACATTTCTAAAAATTTCTTAATAAACTTATAATTTAAATTTTAAAATTCAATTCGAACGGCTTTTATATTCGAGAGAAGACAGTCAAAAATTTTTTTAAAAAAATTCATTAGAATGTCAAAAAATCAGTTAAAAATAATCCAATCATTTCATCATAAGCTCATTAGCTCATCGATATTTTCCACTTAAGCTCCATTAAGTGTCACCACCTAAATTATTAAATATACATATATTTCTCATTTCCACCAATCAACTATTGCTCAGAGAGAAGATTTTGATTTCGATTGTACCTCATACTGATGCGCAAAGTATCATATCATATAATGACGGAACAGCGTGGACTTTTTACAGCATCTATTAAGGCAGTTGAAAATGTATGAAAT